>CAUYQU010030551.1:0-39395 GCA_963574635.1 Cheracebus regulus
AGTTTGGTTGGATATGAAATTCTAGGCTGAAAGTTCTCTTCTTCAAGGATGTTGAATATTGACCCCACTCTCTTCTGGCTTTTAGGGTTTCTGCTGAGAGATCTGCTGTGAGTTTGATGGGCTTCCCTTTGTGGGTAACCCAACCTTTCTGGCTGTGCTTAGGATTTTTTCCTTCACTTCAACCTGGTGAATCTGATGATTATGTGCCTTTGGGTTGCTCTTCTTGAGGAATATCTTTGTGGTGTTCTCTGTATTTCCTGGACTTGAATATTGGCCTGCCTTGCTAGGTTGGGGACGTTCTCCTGGATGGTATCCTGGAGAGTCTTTTCCAGCTTGGCGTCATTCTCTCCATCACATTCAGGTACACCTAAAATACGTAGATTAGGTCTTTTCACAGAATCCCATATTTCTTGGAGGCTTTGTTCATATCTTTTCACTCTTTTTTCTCTAATCTTAGATTTTTAATAAAAATACAATGAAATGTATGTAGGCTGCCCTATCAAATTCTTTTGTTTTTATCTATTGGTTGCCCAAGGGAAAACAAAATTTATAATTGATTTCATTTTTTTGCATGTCTATTATTATCTTTTTATAGTAGATACAACAGACGGTATAAACTTTTTTGACTTCTCCATTCCACCTTAAGAGCTAAGGAAAAAACTATCACATTAAAGCAATGAAAGGAATTTGTCACTCCTTAGTGGACTTGCTTGCAGTAAATAATTGTGTAGCATTATGTAACCTCTTTCAGTTCCTTTCTTTTAGCTTGTTTGGCTCATCACAAACAAATCACTACTAATGTTAGTATTCCCCCTTTTTAAAAGAAAGTTAGGTTTTTGTTTTATAGCATATTTAAAATAGGTTCAATGAGCTATATGTTTTAGATGTATGAGTAATAACCACTATATACAGTAATTGTAAGTTATGTTTGCCACTTCTCCTGGACAGGCTGTGGCCTGAATCATTATTCATGAGCAAAACTCTTTCTTAAACCAAAATACAAATCATTAGACTCTTTTACTCTGGAAAATGTTTCACTTTGACAATAATAAATTACTTTAAGGAGATTGTGCAAGGCTTAGGAGCTGAAGACTCACTACATTTTATCTGCGTTGGCTTTCAGTAACCATCAGTTCATGGAAAAAATCAAGGAAGAAGAATGAGCAAAAACAAAGGAAGCCAAACAAATAACTGAAAACATGTCAGATACAAGCTTGAAGATTTTTAGCATATTGCCCTTTTTGTAAATTATTATCTTAAATAACATGCATTGTTATAACCATACCAGAGTGATGGAGACAAAAGTATACAATATGAAAAAGCAGTATCTTATTAAAAGCATGTCATTTTTCTTTGATATTTGCTCAAAATAATTCCTTATTTTAAAAAATCAAATTCCTTTGTTATAAATTTAAAAAATGAAATAGTAGACAAAAATAAAGGGAGATTTAATATTTATTTGAGTGGAGGGATTTCTTTATCAAGGCATAGTATACTTAATTTGAGATGGTTCTTTAAGTAGCCTGTTATATCTAACTACAAAAAGTTTATTCAAACCGGCAGCATCTAGGACACTTGGGCTCAGATTCAACACCAACCATTAGGACTTAGGATCACAGAAACAGTATTTTTAAAGCCAGCAAAGCTATCTTTAACACTTGAAAAAGATCATCCTGCAGCAATCTCTAGAGTTCTATACCAGCCACAAACAGCTAGAAAATATTTAGTAACCATTAGACTGCATTGAAAATATATTTCATTTTTGTTTAAATGGAAGGCAGAAAATCAGGATCAAATTGGTTAAAAGAGGCAAAGGATCAGAAAAAGCAATAAGCACAGACTTCCAAGTAGTATAAACAATCTGGTAAGGAAAAGAGATGAAAACTATAGCAAAGAATCAAGTTAAGAATACAAGAAGAAAATTAGAATCAATTACAGAGGAATATATATATATGTGTGTGTGTGTGTGTGTGTGTGTTTGTGTGTGTGTGTGTGTGTGTATATGTATATATATAATAGACAATTTTTTATTGAATCTATTTACACCTTGCTGTCACCTAGCTTCTTTTGGGGTTTTTTCCTACTGACTTTATTATATTTTCCCAATTATATGTTATATATTTTATTGTAAAAAGTTAAGAATTCAAGCAAGTAGAAATAAGCATCAAGATTAGTCAAAAGACAAAATGTAAAGAAAAGAACTCAATTTTTTTTTCACAAAAATAATGATAGGGTTTACTAACACTTTCAGGCAAACACTGCCATAATGGACTACATGTATTATTTTGGTCACACAAAAGCCCTAAGTAAAAGGAACTCATATTATTTCACTGCTCTTAAAGTTTACAGTATTTTGGGTCAGATAATCAGTAAGTAAAAAACCCCCTTTTTTTTTTGGAGAAGCATATTCACTGTAATCTTAAAATTCTCTCATTAGTTTGCCTTTAGATTTAGACAATACAATGGAAATTACTATATGATATTTTAATATGTCAAGCATCTTTATTATATGTTGGGTAAGTTACCAATGCTTATAGCCATTTTTATATAATGTTGACAGTATCTGTATGAAAATATTGTAAAACAATGCAAAGGAAAAAATAAAGCATAACATCTGGATTCATCAAATAGTCAATAAATACTGTATTCATTTGCTGTGGCTTCCAGACCATGTTCCACGAACTTGGTATCTTAAACAATAGAAATTTATTTTCTCACAAGTTACAGAACCTGGAAATCTAAGATTAAGGTGCCATCAGATTTGATTTCTTTTGAGACTTGTCTTCTTGGCTTGTAGATCACTATCTTCTCCCTGCTTCTTCATGTGATCATGTCTCAGTGCCTGTCTGTGTCCTAATCTTCTCTTCTAACAAGGACACCATTCAAATTGGAATAGGGCTAACTCTTATACCATTTAAATTCATTACTTCCTTAAAGTTCATATCTTGAAAAAGTCACATTCTGAGGTTCTGAGAATTAGGACTTCAACAGATGAAATTTTGGTTGATGCTACTCAGCCCATAGCAGATGCAATTATATATTTTACATAAAATAATTTAAAAACGTGTGGAGATTGTTTAGGGAACTACATATTAAGATATACAGGTGATATGATTTGGCTGTGTCCCCACCCAAAGCTCATGTTGAATTGTAATTCCCACAATTCCCCTGTGTTTTGGGAGAAAACTGGTGAGGGGTAATTGTATCATGTGGGCAATTTCACCCCATACTGTTCTCATGATAGTGAATATGTTTCACAAGATCTTTTGGTTTTATAAGTAAGTTTTACTGCGCAAGCATTCACTTTGTTTGCTGCCAACTATGTAAGACATGACTTTGCTCCTCCTTTCATTCCACCATGATTGTGAGGCCTCACCAGGCATGTGGAACTGTGAGTCAATTAAACCTCTTTCCCTTCTAAATTATCCAGTCTCAGATATGTCTTTATCAGCAGTGTGGAAACAGACTGATACAGTAACTTGGTACTGGTAGAGTGGGGCACTTCTGTAAAGATAACTAAAAATGTGGAAGCAACATTGGAACTGGGTAAGAGACAGGTGATGGAACACTTTGGAGAGCTCAGGAGAGTAAAATGTGGGAAAGGTGATAACTTCCTAGAGGCTTGCTGAATGACTTTACCCAAAATGCTGATAGCAATATGGACAATAAAGTCCAGGCTGAAGTGATCTCAGATGGAAATGAGGAACTCAGGAACCAGAGCAAAGGTGACATTTGTTATGTTGTAGCAAAGAGGCTGGCAGCATTTTGTTCCTGCCCTAGAGATCTGTGGAGCTTTGAACTTGAAATGATTTAGGGTACTGATAGAAGAAATTTCTAAGCAGCAAATCATTGAAAAGGTGACTTGGGTGCTGTTTTAAAGGCTTTCAGTTTTATAAGGGAGCATACAAGTTTGAAAAATTTGCAGCCTGACAATGTAGTAGAAAAGAAAATCCCATTTGTCTGTGAAGAAATTCAAGCCAGCTGCAGGAGTTTGCATATGTAACTAGAAGCTGAATGTTAATCAAGACAATGGGGAAGATATCTCCAGGGCGTGTCAGAAGTCTTCACAACAGCCCCTCCCATCAAAGGCTCAGAGGCCTAGGAGGAAAAAACGGTTCCTGGGCCAGGCCCAGGATCCACTTGCTGTGTGCAGCTTAGGGACTTGGTGCCCTGCATCCCAGCCACTTGAGCCATGGCTGAAAGAAGTCAATGTAGAGCTTGTGTCATGGCTTCAGAGGATGCAAACCCCAAGCCTTGACAACTTCCATGTGGTGTTGAGCCTGTAAGTGCACAGAAGCCAAGAATTGGGGTTTGCGACCCTCTGCCTAGATTTCAGTGTATGGAAATGCCTGGCTGCCCAGGGATAAGTTTGCTACAGGAGCAGGGCCTGCAGAAAATCTCTGCTAGGGCAGTGCAGAAGTGAATTGTAGAGCCTCCACACAGAGTCCCTAATGGGGCACCACCTAGTTGAGCTGTGAGAATTGGGCCACCATCCTCTAGACCTCAGAATGGCCTATTGACTGACAGTTTGTACTCTGCACCTGGAAAAGCCACAGACACTCAATACCAGCTTGTGAAAGCAGCCAAGAGGGAGGCTGTACCCAGCAAAGCCATAGGGGTGGAGCTGCCCAAGACCATGGGAAACCACCTCTTACATCAGCATGACCTGGGTGTGAGACATGTAGTCAAAGGAGATCATTTTGTTAAGATTTGACTTACCCTGTCAAATCTTTGGTAAGATTTGACTTAACATGTAAGATTTGTCTGCCCTGGTGGATTTTAGATTTGCAATGGGCCTGTAGCCCCTTTGTTTTTGGCCAACTTCTCCCATTTGGCATGGGTGTATCTACCCAATGCCTGCATCTCATTTGCATCTTGAAAGTAACTAAATTGCTCTTGATTTTACAGGCTCATAGGTGGAATGGTCTTGCCTTGTCTGATGAGATGTTGGACTGTGGACTTTTGAGTTAATGCTGAAATGAGTTAAGACTTTGGGGGACTGTTGGGAAGGCATGGTTTGTTTTGAAATGTAAGAACGTGAGATTTGGGAGGGAACAGGTGCAATATGATATGCTTTAGCTGTGTCTGCCCTCACATCTCATCTTGAATTGTAGTTCCCACAATTCCCATGTGTTGTGGGAGGAACCTGGTGGGATGTAATTGAATCATGGGTCTTTCCAGTGCTGTTCTCATGATGGTGTGTTGTGAACTGAACGCGAGCCTGGGAATCTCGTCCAGCGCGAGGGTCCCAAACCTGGAAGAGAGCGTGCGCCGGAAAAAAGGAGATAGAAAAGGCGGGGTCTGGAGGGCTACATGCGCTATGCTCATGCAGCAGCTTTATTTTGCAATGTATTTCATTATGTATTTTTCTGAAGTTAAAGTTGTTTATGCCAAATTAACATACTTAAGTTACAGTAAGCAAGTTACACCCAGTAAGTAAGTTACAGTAAGTAGATTACAGTCACGCCCTGTAAGCTATGGTAAGTAAGTTACATTTTTAAGTTTTGCAATGAAAGTAACATGGGTGCAAAATGAACACAATCAAGCAATAAACCATAAGGAGCCAAAAGTAGACACAATGCCTCCTAAGTCCTTATATCCAAAAGGTAATGTCTGTTCATTATTTTGGATAACATATAGTTCCTCTCTCAGTTCCTACTTTCCCTTAGCTCAACTCCCCCAACTAGGGATCTGTGTCCGGGCTCAAGCTCACCGTATGGGGAGGCCCATTTCCCAGGGGCCTCACGGGAGCGATCCCTACAGATTCAGCTCACCGTATGGGGAGGCCCATTTCCCAGGGGCCTCACGGGAGCGATCCCTACAGATTCCCTCAACTTCATACGTATTTATGCATAATACACCAGTTACAAGTGCCTGGTTCATGGTAAACATTCAGTAAATACTCTACTATTACTATATATACATACACATATGATAATTTACAATAAATCCCACACAAAATCTATGTACTTTTATATGTGTGCTTTTTTGATGGTTCCACATAAATTTAGGCTGACGGCCTGAAATAGTAGCAAACAGTTGATGCAACTGCTTAACGGGTGGGGAAAAAACCCAATTTTTAAATGTATTTATTTCTTTTATAAAATTATGTTCCAATGACTGCTTTACGTTTTGATGTTTCACACAAACATATTTCCTGAACTTTGATCTGTAGTGGGATATATATATATGTAAGTTGATATATATATACACTTACACATATATATGTTTTTATAAACTATATATATATAATTACATATATAAGCTTTAAAACTTGAACATACTCATGCTATGGCAAATATAGTTGCCTTTGTTGAAATTCATTATTATCTATAGCCTTGGGGCACTGTTGACTCAGGTGAACCAATACTCACCTTGCTCGATTGAAGTAGGAAGTTATAATTAAATAATTTGCTTACTACCCTACTTTCCCTTGCTCCTTCTCCCTCTGAGTTTCACTCTTCTCAGTATACCTGCCTACACTGCTAGTCTGGATTCCAGAAAACATAGTTGCGTGTGGTACTCAAAGTAAGTCGATCAGTTCGAGATATCATTTAGCTTGACCCAATACTGGTGTTCAAAGGTCCTTTTTAAGATGTTATTCTTTAGGCTGTGCAAGCAGCCTTTTAAGAGATGCTTTTAAAGTTGGAGATGAAGATCAATAAGAATAAATTAGATGCCCAGATCTAAGGATGTAAAAGGCTTGCATCAAAACAGAAATTGGCTTTCTTACACAAAGAAACCCTTTTAGTTATAGTTTTAGTGGGTTTAATTTAGCCATGGGCTTCTTGATAATCATTTTTTTTCTTGTTTTTTTTTTTTCTTGTGTTTGTTTGTTTTGTTATGTTTTATTCAAGGAAGTTAGGACTTCATTACACAACACTTAACCCAAGATTGTTACATAAATTTTGACTTTACTTTTTAAAATTCCTGCTAAAGCACTAACTGAAGTAGTTCTTACTTCAAAATAAAATATATGTGAAACTTCATATGACCTATAACCCAAAATAAATTACTGCAGTGGTTCACTAGTTAAAAAGAGAGGTGGACCGGGATGGCCTTGTGTTAAGTCTTACTTTCCTGAACAATAAAGGGAAAGATTTGGCTGCATCCCTTGGCAACGTACTGCATGTTAACTAACTTGTGGTGAAGCTTTAAAAAAAATTCACGCTGGAAAATCAAGCAGTTTCAGAAGCCCCATTCTCATTCCATCAGACCACTTTGAAAATAAGATACTGCCAAGTTTTTGAAAGTGGGATAGAAAGAATGTAAGTCTCGCCATGGACTTTCCAATGCTGAGTAAATCAAAAGGCTTGCCAACTGGAAGACAGAATGAACACCAGAGTCCACAATGATGCCGGCAATGGCCCTGGCAAATGTTGAGTCTCAAAAATTGAAATTGTGACACTGTGCTTGTATTAAGCAGCAGGAAGGAGAAGATCCTCAGAATTTTATCAATTTAAGTGGCTGATACCTTTTCAACAACCTGTGCCTTTTTGTTAAAGCTCAGAAAAGCATTTTATAAGAAAATAAAATGTATGTTTTTAAAATCAGGTCTCTAGGCTGTAAATCATAATCAATTTACATTTCTTAAATATCTGCTAGGAGCTGTAACAGACATTAATAAAATTGGGTAGTAAATTTGCCATAAAGGAGAGATACAAAAAAGAAGTTACACTTACATGAAAATAGAAAAAGAAAGAATGGACTTGGAAAGAAAAATGTGTAGAGAGAAGAAAGCCACCTGTTCAATTTCTACCCTGGTATTGCCTGTGATTGCATCACATTGCAAACTGTCATTGCCAGACTTGTCAATTTTCTTTTTGGGTCCTGAGGAAACATTTTTATCACAGTTGCTAAGATGCTCCCCAGTCTCTCAGGGAAGGGCTTCCCATGCCTATGAAAGTTACTGAAAGGCAGGTCTTACTGAAGCCCCAAGAGCTGAAAATGTGAGAAGGTGGTGAAAGTGGCTGGAGCTCTCCCTGCCAGCAGGCATAGGGCTTTCCAAATAGGCAACTAAAAAAGTAAACATGCCAAGGGACAGAGCAGGAGGTCCTCTCTGGGTAAACAAGACCTGCTTCCCATATAACCTCTGACCTCCCAAGAGAAATAGCCAAAGTAGTCCGCACCTCCAGCCAGTGGAAGCAGAATCAGTGGCAACTGGTGCAGGAACTCCCAGGCTTTCTGAAGGAGCAAAGCAATGACACAGCAGTATTTCTGGGCAGAGTAAAATGATGATCACACTGCAGAGGCTCCTTTATTCTGTCTCTTCTCCATCATCTGTCACATTTCTCCATGGTAAATACCATTTATACTTACGGAGATTTGTTACGAACACCGTTATCCTGTTGCTCTCAAATAGGATGAGTATTTACAATCTATAACATGTGCTACATGATGATGCAAGGCCCTGCTAATTTTAATTGAGTTCCCGAGTAGGACAGAGAATGCTGAGCTGCTCTGGTGGTTTCGTGGGCTTGTTTCAGCAGAGGAACTAGCGGCAATTGCCATGAAAACCCTTCTTATAAAAATGATAAATACAGAAAGAGACTTTGGGGCCAAATTGGCATTGGTATCATTTAATTTCTTTTTGTGTTTCCAGCCAATTAAATGAATGGGTGCCTGTGGTAATTAAACTCACTTTGATAATTAGGCCTTAAGGATTCTTAAATTACTGAATGTTAATGAATATTTCCCAAGTATGGTCCCTGTATCCTAAGTGCTGCCAAATGGAATTTGCCACTTTATCATTAAAATAGAGTTCTTTAAAAAATCCACATAGGAAATAGAAACTAGAAAGAGAAAACTTAGTTCTGTTGCTTTCCTTCACAGGTTTGAGCAAGTTGATGAAATTTAAATCTAAAAAAATTTTTACTATGAAAGAGACATAGTTGAATTTACCCCTTGGAACCTGGGAGGCCATATATAACAGTATGCAAATTAAAGCTATATACAAGAAGGAAACTGCTGCTTCACCAAAGCTGCCTGCAAATGAACAACTGATAAATGCCCACTATATTTGCTAATAATCTGAGGCTAAGGATGGGAAAGGTCTGGGCTGTCCAGGCAGAAATGTACAATGACCCTGCTCTGGTGATTCTACCAGGAGATGAGCCATACCAAGCATTCTTATCTGAAAGCTGTGGTTTCCATTTTTCTTGATATTGTTTTACAAACCATTACTATTTGTTCCTTGGGCTTACAGTAAATCGAAACACACTTAGATCAAACACTTATTGCAAACATGAGTATTGAAGGAAACATTTCTAGGACATGCCTTATGTACAATTATTTATTTCAAATATTTCAAACATTCAAACATTTCAAATATTCAAATATTTTCTTAAAATCTTTAACAAAGCTCTTACATAATCTTTCTCAGAAGGGGAAGTTTGGGAGGGCAAAAAATTAGCTTCTCTTTAACATCTTTGCTGTGGTCTGAATGCCCCCCAGAATCATATGTTGAAAACCTAAACACCAAAGATACAAAATAAGGTGGAGCCTTTGGATAGTGATTATATAGTAAGCCCTCAAGAATGGAATTAGTGGTCTTAGAGGCTCTAGAGAGCACCTTGCCCCTTTTCTGCCATGTGAGTTTACAGTCAGAAGTGGGTCCTCCCCGAACACCAAAGCTTCTCGCACCTTGATCTTGGAATTTCCAGTTTCCAGAACAGTCAGAAATACATTTCTGTTGCTTACAAGTCCTAACGTTTATGGTATTTTGTTATAGCAGCCAAAATGAACGAAGAAAATTCTTTTTTTTAAATTGCATTTTAGGTTTTGGAGTACATGTGAAGAACATGCAGTATTGTTGCATAGGTACACACGTGGCAGTGTGATTTGCTGCCTTCCTCCCCATCACCTATATCTGGCATTTCTCCCCATGCTATCTCCCCCCAGCTCCCCGCCCCCCACTGTCCCTCCCCCATTTCCCCCCAACATACCCCAGAGTATAGTGCTCCCCTCCCTGTGTCCATGTGTTCTCATTGTTCAACACCCGCCTATGAGTGAGAACATGCGGTGTTTGATTTTGTGTTCTTGAGTCAGTTTGCTGCGCAGTTTACAATAGCAAAGCCCTGGAACCAACCCAAATGCCCATCAATGATAGAAAATTCTTTAGGTCCCAGGCACTGTACTGAGTCCACACTTATGATTTCATCACTAAAACATCATGACATTTTGAGGGGTGGAAACTGAATTTCTACTGAAAAAAACCATGTGAGACATTAGGGATAATTCAATATATTCTACACTAAACCAAAATATTATTTAAATCAACCAATTCACACCCAGTCACTGAGGTCAAACTGAGCCCCGCCACTTCAGCTCCATTTTAAGTGGACCTCCAGAGCCTTGATCATATCTCTGTATAAAACGTGGATAATAACCCTGCCGAGAAGAGTTGTTGTAAGAACCCAGACTCATAACGTGGAAAAAGCCATAGCAGAGCTCCTGGTACTTTCTCTCTTTCCTTTTTCCCTTCTTGACAGAGTAAGGAATGTTCACCTGTGTTGCATGCTCAAACTTGGTCCTAAATAAATTTTAATTGCACCATCTGATATAAATAATATTAAATGTATGAGTCATTAGTATTCAAATCACAAAGATAGGTTTTGAGTGTTTTTATAAGGTTCTCCTGCCCTTCCCCATATGGAGATATTTTTGTTCCAGCCATTTTATCCATATTCTCCCCAAATTTCAAAGCTCGCATAACATTTGTGCTTACTTCCTGTTGGTCAGAACTTAGTTATTTGGCCTCACTTAGATGCAAGAAAGTCTAGTATGTTAATCAGTGTTCTCCAGAGGGATAGAACCAATATCTATTCGTTATGTATATGTATATGCATATGTATATGAGAAAGGGAGTTTATTAGGGAGAATTGAACTGGCTCACACGATCACAGAGGTGAAGTCCCGTAATAGGCTGTCTGCAAGCTGGAGAATGAGAGAAGCCACTAGCATGGCTAGTTTGGCAGCCAGGGAAGTCTTTGGTAGTATGACTCAGTCCAAGTCCAAAGGTTTTAAAATCAGTAAAGCAAACAGTACAGCCCTCAGTCTGAGGCCAAAGGCCTGAGAGTTCCCAGAAGGCCACTGGTGCAAGTCCCAGAATACAAAGGCCAAAGAGCCTGGAATCTGATATCCTAGGGCAGGAGGAGAAAAGGGGCACTGCTCTGGAAAAGTGAGATGGGGGTGGGGGCGGAGGAAGAAATAAAAAGAAAAGTAAGCAAGCTGAATGTCCCCCTTCTTGCACCTGCTGTGTTCTAACTATTCCTGAAACCCATTAGATGGTACCCACCCACATTGAGGGCAGGTCTTCCTCTCTCAGTCCACTGACTCTCCTGTCAATCTCCTCTAGCAACACCTTCACAGATATATGCAGAATTAATGCTTCACTTGCCACTGAGCCATCCCTCAATCCAGTCAAGTAATACTGACCATCATACCTAGAAAGTATAGTTTTTATATAGGAGTCCATGTGTCAGCTAAAAGATTCTATTACTGATAAAGAAGAATATATTGGGTGTCAAGTGGTACTCTTTGCCACAACAGGTTTTACAAAATTCAAGAGATGTGATGGTGGCTTGGGTTTTAGATATATTTTGAAGGTAGAGGCAAATAAATTAATTGATTAACTGAATGTAGACCATGAGAAGAATCAAGGATGTCTCCATGGGTTTGGGGTATAAGCAATGAAATGAGAGTTGCCTTTGAAAGAGCTGGAAAAGACAGATGGGGAGTAGATTTTTAGGTGGGATGAAAATCAGGGTTCATTTTGGGGCTTAGTGTTTGAGATATCCATTACACATAAAAGGAGAGATGCACAAAGACAGGTGATCTGTAAGTCTGGAGTTCAGAGGGAAGGTCTGGATTGGAAAATTGATGTAGAAGTCATTAAAAAACAGAAGAAAAGAGTTTCAAGTTCAGATTGTGGAAAGCTAATATTTAGAGATACAAAGAAAGGAAAAACCAACAGGAAACACTGAGAAGGTGCAACCAGTATGATAGAAAAATGTGAGTATGGCGGACAGGTGGCGACGGAGAGGCAGAGGGCTTGAGACGGTCAGAGTTCCAGATGTCAGGACAAAGCCCAGCTTGACACTAAGGCTTAATCAGAACATCAAGGAATGCTCTCTTCCTCCACTGCCATCCTAACACACTCAGTAAAGATAGCCATGAAATTCAACTGGAAGACATAGATCATTATTGGGGGGCACTATAAAGACAGATTAAAAGCCAATGAAATAACAGACATTGAGGAAATAATCTTTGTTAAATACAAAGTATCATAAGAGGAATTTTAAGCCTGAATGGCACTTGGAGTAACAGAACATCAACAAATCCCCAAACTCAGCCCAACTGCTGGATAGTTAAATATGAACCCCACAGTTAAGGTCCAACTGAAGAAAAGCCATGCTCATATCCAACCATAAGAAAAGATTTACCTCCATATCTATAGCCCTACACAAGATGTCTAGTTGTCAAGCAAAAATTACAAGGCAATTTTGTTTGTGAAAGACAAACGCACACACATACCCTACACACACTGAAGAGGCAAAGTAATCATTGGGAGCAGACTGCATATGACTACAGATATTGGAACTATCAGACAGATAATTTAAAATAACTATGATTAATAGGCTATTAGCTTTAATAGAACAAAGTAGACAACACGTAAGATCAGATGAATTCAGCAGAGAGTGTAAAATCTAAGAAGGAATCAAAAGGAGAAGCTAGAAGACACAAACAAATAGTAACAGCTATAAAGCCTCCAACAGACTCATCAGTAGAGTTACCACAGCTGAGGAAAAAATTAGTAAACTTCATGATAGACTAGTGGAAATTATTCAAATTGGAATACAGAGGGTAAAAAAGTGAATAAAGAACCAAGCACCCAATAGTGTGGGACAATTCTAAACTGAGTAACATATGTGTACCTGAAATCCCAAAAAGAGAAGAAGGAGAAAATGGAGCAAAAGAAGTTTTTGAAAAAATAGTGGCATAAAAGTTTATAATATTAACAACAGACATAAAGCCACAGATTCAAGAAGCTCACAGAATGCCAAGTAGGATAGATACTACACACACACACACACACACACACACACACACACAGGTGCATACACACCCCCCTACACACACACACACATCTAGGTATATGATATTTAAACTTTGAAAACAAAAGTCAGAAAATGTTGAAGTTAGAAGAAAAATATATATACTATTACAGAGGAACAAGACTAAAAATTAAAATAGACTTCCTATCAGAAACTATCCAGAAAAAAAGAAAATGTAGTAACATATTGAAAGTGCTAGGGATCTCAAAGTGCATATGTGTCAGGGAGTGTCAACCCAGAATTCTATATTTAGTAAAAAGAAGTGAAAGAAAAACCAAAAAGTTTATCAAACAAAAATTGAAGCAATTAATTGCAAGACATACTCTATAAGAAATGTTTTTAAAAATTCTTCATGCAGAGAAACTATGATATCAGTCAAAACTTGAATCTACACAAAGAAATGAAGAGAATAGGTACTGGAATAAATGACTGAAAAAATCAATTTATTTCTTGCTTGAGATTGCTCTAAAGATAACTGATAAGTAAAAATGAAATAAATGACAATAATAGTACAAAGGATGTGGGAGGGAAATGGGACTGTTCTGTTATAAACACCATTACACCACATGTGAAGCAGTATAATGTTATTAAAATGTAGACTCAGATTAATTTAAAATGTATATTGTAAGCCTCAGGATAATCATTTAAACTTTTTTTTAAAAGAAGTTTAATTGGTAAGTCAATAAAGGAAATAAAATGAAATCATGAAAATGCCCAGTTAACCTAAGAAAAAGAATAAACAACGAAAAATGTAACAAAGAGGAACAGCTAACAAGATGTTAGATTTTAATCCAAACATAGCAATAATCACATTAAATGTAAATGGTCTACATGTACTACTTTAAAGACAGATTATCAGATTGAATAAAAAGCCAGACAAAATATGTGCTGCCTACAAAAATAAACATTTGAGGCTGGGTGCAGTGACTCATGCCTGTAATCCCAGCACTTTGGGAGGCCAAGGCATGCAGATCACCTGAGTTCATGGGTTCAAGACCAGCCTGGCCAACATGGTGAAACCCTGTCTCTACTAAAAATAAAAATAAAATAGCCAGACATGGTGGTGCACATTTGTAGTCCCAGCTACTGGGGAGCCTGAGGCAAGATAATCACTTAACCTGGGAGTTGGAGGCTGCAGTGATCACTCCATTGCGTTCCAGCCTGGGCGATTGAGTGAGACTATGTAAGAGACAAAAAACAAAACAACAACAAAAATCATTTTAAACATAATGTATGTCTTTAAATATTTAAATATAAATAATATACATATGTAAAATGCATTTTATATTTTAAGAAATATAAAAACAAAATATTAATAAAGCAAGTTATTAACTTCTGCAGATGCTTACTCTGTGTCATACACATGTGCGTTTTACATATACATATGCTTTTTACATTATCACAATATCTTCCAGAGAACTTATGTTTTACTTTAGAGATTAGAAAACTGTGGCTTAAGAAGTTAAATAATATGTCCAGGGTTTTTTAGCTACTAAATTGCGGAGTTAGGATTAAAACTCAGGCTGTCTGATTAGAAATCCTACACAATGATTCACTATTTGGAACTGTCACTACACATAGCTTTTGGTTATGAGTTTAATAATGCCTATGAGTCTATTGATTAAGAAGGATTTCACAGTATTTTCTGGTTCTTCCCAGTGCATGCCTTGAGTAATTATAAAAATAGGTCTGTTTTATTATAGAAAAAGTGAAGGGTGATAGCATGACCTCAATTTGATATAGTTACAGTTTCACATGCCAATATTTTATAGCCTATAACAGCATATTTATAACATTTTAACTATCCAATTTTGCTTGGCCCTAGTGATCTTAATTTCTCATGCTCTTAAATTTTCTAAACACTATATTATAATATTTATCTTACTCTTTGCATAATACTCTTTTGTTTAGAAAGTAAATATTGGGTAGAACACCTCATACCTTTGCAATATCCAATATTCTATAAACTTAGCATAGGTATCAATTTTTAAACACCTTATCTATGACATATATGTTTTCAGTCCATTAGGCTACATAAAAACATGTATGTGAAGATAAAGCCAGGAACTGGAAGTAATTTTTTGGGAAGTGTTGACTATTGCCAAGAAATGTTTATATAAGAAAATAAAAGCCAAAAGATTAATAGGATGTTTTTACTTAAATGTTAAAGTTGCAACTTTTTTACTGTAGAGTTTTACATTAGGTGTGATTGACCCAATAGTCAGCATAGAACAAAATTTTGTATTTGTTACTTAATAGTCACAAGGGTATATTTGGAATTAAAAACTTCACATTCATTTTTAGCTACAGATGGTTGTTGTAAAGAATACTAAAAATGGCCATAAAGCAATTGGCCAATAAACACACTAAAAACAATAAAGTGTTTCTGGAACAAACTGGCTTTATAATAGCACATACCACCCACTGTAATCACCAATATCAGTTTCAGCAATAAACAAATGAGTATGAACTAGGGCAGCTGTTAAATTTTAATGTCACACGTTAACGAGAAGTGAGAAAAGAAAATGAAAAAAATGTATTATCTCACTGACAGTGGACATGTCCTTGTACGGCTAAAAACCACTCTCTGCTCTAGAATTTTTCTAACTCTTTCAGTCAATCTTCTGGTTTTTCTGATTGATTCTGGTGTCTGGTTGGTAAAATATGTATTTGCCTGTGCTCTTTGGCCCCTAAAGCTACCATCATGCTCCATTTCATCCATTAGAGAGAATAACAAATTGGAACAACAGAGCAATGGATATCACCCTGATTTCTCTCAGCTCGGGATAACTGATGAGCTGAGCTCTTTCTTCTCATTGCCCCAGACATGAACAAATGCCACTTGTCTACTTGAATTTGTTTTCTTACCAGTATATGTGATTCCCACCAAAATCATTTTTTTTTCTGTTGGTGGTTGAATAAAATCTCTTTATTTAACATTATACTATACTATACTTACTGTATCTTAATACTTTATACTTAACATTGTAAGAATAATATATTTCTTGAACACTTATCTGTCAGATACTAAAAAATCATTTAAGAGATATTTCTTCATTTAATACTTACAGCAGCTCTCTGAAGTAGGTTTATATATTGCAACCATTTTATGGGTGAAAAGAGTAAGAAATAGAAAAGTTAAATACCCCCTTACCAGTACCCAGCTAGTATGTGGTAAGGTTGTGTTTAAAGCCAAGTGTCCATGTGTCTCCCATGTAAGAGAATGGCTCTCTCAGTGAGGGCAGGGGCTCTCTTCACTGTATCTCCACATTTCACAGGACTTGGCACATAGTGTTCATCAAGCATTAAATGAATCATTTTAGGAATTTTAATTATTAGATCATTTAATAGAATTAATATAATTTCTAGTGACAAATTGCTTCCTCTTGGTTTTCTAGGAACATCTGAAACTTGTTTACTGGTTCAGTCATATTTATTTCACCTTAATGTCTCACAGTCACATTGACTAAGAGCTGGGAAAGCATGATGAACCCCATTCCCACTGTCAAAATGCTTATAGTCTTGAAGTCATTACTTTTGTGTTCAAAGTGCCTCAGAACCCTAAAGGAGGAATTATGGAGAGTCAGAAAAAGCTTCATAGGGAGAAGGATATTTGATACAAGACTTGGAACCCATTTACCAATTGGAACTGATGTATCCAAGGGGTGTGGTGCAATTAAACGCACTGAGTATGATTAGCCAAGAAATCGTTTTGTATGACTGCAACCTAGAGCAGGAGTGAAGAGAACACTTTAAGAGAGACTGGCTGTAGGGGTTCAAGTCATAGAAGAGTTTGTTGACTACAAAAAGGCACAGATTTAAGACTTTAGCAATGGCAAGCTGCTGGAAAATGTTTAAAGACAGAGACAATTTATAGTTTTAAGACAATTAATAGCTTATTCAATAGTAGTTCAGATGAGATATTATAGGTATCTAAGCCCTAAGGAAGAGTTAATGAAGATGAGAGAACTATAAGCACTTAAACTTGATACAATATGATGGAGAAAAGGATAAATTTAAAATATTGGTATTAGCACCTGGTGTGAGAAAACCTGTCCTTAAATAAGATGAGAAATTAACAGAGAAGGAAAAGATTTCATATATAACTATGAACCCCATAATGACATTGTAGTCAAAAATAGAATATGTGACGGTGGCCGAATGGGATTATAATGGAGGTGAGAAATTTTTATCACCCAGCAATACCCTAGGCATCATAATGTCATAGTGCAATGCATCACTCATGCACTTGTGGTGATATTGACGTAAACAAACTTACTGTGCTGCCAGTCTAGTCATATAAAAGCATAACACTTGATAATGACAATACATGACTATGTTACTGGTTTGTGTATTTACTATCCTGTTGTTTTAAATGTCGTTTTAAAGTGAATACTTTCTACTTATTTTTTAAAAAATTAACTGTAAAACAATCTCAGGCAGATCCTTGAGGAGATATTCCAGAAGAAGGCATTGTTAGCGTAGGACATGGCAGTTCCATGCATGCTATTGTCCCCGAAGATGTTTGAGTGGACAAGATGCAGAGGTGGAAGACAGTGACACTGATGATCCTGACCCTTTGTAGGCCTAGGCCAATGTGAATGTTTGTGTCTTAGTGTTTAACAAAAAAGTTTTAAAATTAAAAAATAACTTTGAAATTTTAAAAAGGTAAAAAGCTTATAGAATAAGGATATAAAGAAAAAAGTTTGTGTATGGCTGTAAATGCGTTTGTATCTTAACATGAGTTTTTTTAGACTATAAAAAGTTAAAAAATTTAAAGTTCATAGAGTAGAAAGTTACAGTAAGTTAACCCTAATTTTTTATTGAAGAAAGAAAAAAAATATAATTTTACTACAGCCTAAGTATACAGTGTTTATAAAACATAGTAGTTTACAGTAACATACTAAGCCTTCGCATTCATTCAACACCCACTCAGAGGCTCACCCAGAGCAATTTTCATCTGCAAGTTCCATCCATGGTAGGAGTCCTATGCACATGTACCATTTTTTATTTTTATGCTGTATTTTTACTGTACCACTTTAATGTTTAGATACTTTTACATATACAAATACTTACCATGTGTTACAATTGCCTATAGTATTCAGTACAGTAACATGCTGTACAGGTTTATAGTCTAGGAGCAAAAGGCTATGCTATGCAACCTAGGTGTGTAGTAGGCTGTACTATCTAGGTTTGTGTAAGTATACTCCATGATGTTCATGCAATGACAAAATCATTTAATGACACATCTCTCAGAATGTATCCCTATAATTAAGCAATGCACAACTTAATTTAGTTTTAGGATATATCACATGTTTGTATCCTAGTGGATGTAGAGTGTCTAGTAGATACATAATAATAGTTAATAATAATTCAGTTTATTAAAGAAACTGAGAAGAGCAGGAAAGATAATAATATGGAAACCACTAGTATATAAGGGGTGATCGAAAGCTAAAGTATGGGTGAATAAAACTAAGAAGAAGCAAGCAAAGAGGCAGGAAGGGATTCAGGAAGTTATGCAATAATGGAAGCCAAAGACTGTAGAGTTTGAAGGAAGAAAATGCCAGCAGTGTGTAATGCACAAGAAAGATTATGTGAGATTAAGCATTGAAATGAAATGGGATTTTACAATCAGGAGATCATTGATAACCTCAAAGAAGGCAAATTTGGACAAGAATTGGTGGTGGATGTGTGCTCACAGTTGTCTGAAGTGTAAATAGAAGATGAAGTGAAGATACCAAGTACTGATTACTTTTTTTTGAGGAGTTTGCTGTTAACAGAAATAGCAAACTGACACTATCTGGAGGAAATGCAAATGTGAGGAACATTTTTCTTTGTTTATTTAATTATCTTGTCTCTATTTTCGATTGTGAGAAAGTCAGAAATGCTACTGAGTGCAGGCACGTTTCCTACAGAAAATTGAGCAGTGAGGCTGAAATCAGTTATTGCAGTTTGAAGAGCAAATAGGGAGTGTGGAAGAGAAGGCAGGCAGAAGCTGACTGCAGCTAGAGAGGCATGTGTTGAATGCATTTTCTATGGTACACACCAAGTTCAAAATGTTAGTGGCAGACTATATTGTTGCTTTTTTTTTTTTTAGGTTAGTCATAATTGAGCTAGCAAAACTTTTCCCAACTTATCTCCTCAAACTAGTCTGAAGCACCTTGTACAGTTAAATTCTCTTTAAGAAAATCTGATTGAACTGCTTGACCACCTGTGTGCTTGTAGTCCTTGCTTAAAACCTATTCAAGTGAAGTAGGCCTCTGTAAGGCTGCCGTGCTTACCCTTGGTAGTAAATAATCCCCAAATATGGCCACTAAGAGTTCCTTTGCTTCTTGAGAACATGCCAAACCATCCATTAAGAGATGGTCTACTTACCCTTGCCTTGCATATGGTTGTACTTGTGTCTTGCTTATCAAGAAGTTATGTCTGTCTCCAGGGGCCCAATTTTTAAAAAGCAACTTCTCATTTACATTCCATTCAGTTGTAATTTTTAGCTCCTTGAAATGTGTGTCTTTTGTTGGGATTGGGGAAATGTCTTTTACCACGCTTCTCTGGTCCTACTTTAGCTTTATTTCTTGTGTAGGAAGGTTGTTTCCCATGCACTCTGATTGGGAAGAGCTGATGGTTCATGTCCAGATGCCACTTGATGGTCACTTACGCCCTAGGTTTGTCGGTAAATGAGGTATTCAGATACTGATTCTGTAGATCAGGGATGAATTCTAGTGCCACAGATTTAAGGCCCCTTCACCTGCATTCCCATGCACATCATTTGAGCTTTTTGTTTGGAAACCTGATTTAGTCTAACCCAGATTGCTTATGAATAATTTTCAGTTTATGACAGCCAGTGGGAGAAGCTGCTGGTCTTGATAGCTTTTGAAAATATTGGTTTATTTAAAAGAAAAAAAATTCACAAAAATTACTTGCAGATTTCAATTATGTATGAAAATGAAAAAGAACAGTATCTAATTTCTTAATGGAAACCCATTTGCAGCCTTAAACCCTTAAGAGATCTGCAGAACAGATCTGATGCCATTGCAACATAGTAAGTGTTAATATGAGCAATCTCCCAATTAAATCAGGGGCCTAAATAAAATAACACACTTGGCTTTAGACTAAAATTTAAATTTCTTTACAATTCCATATTATTTTTTGTTATCCTTTCTCCTCTTATTTTATTTTATTTTATTTTATTTATTTGAGATGGAGTCTGGCTCTGTCACCAGGCTGGAGTGCAGTGGTGCGATCTCGGCTCACTGCAACCTCCACCTCCTGGGTTCAAGCGATTCTTCAACCTCTGCCTCCTGAGTTGTTGGGATTACAGGTGGTACCACCATACCCAGCTATTTTTTTTGTTTTCTTTCAGTAGAGATGGGGTTTCGCCTGACCTCAGGTGATCTACCTGCCTGGGCTTCCCGGAGTGCTGAGATTATAGGGGTGAAATACCACCCCCAGACTCTAATTTTAGATAATGAAAATTTTACTATAATTCAACTTAATAAAAGATGTTTAACATGTTCTTGGTTTAGTTCAAAAATTTCTCAACAAGGCTTGATTTTTCCTGTTTACACTTTTTTCCCACTCATGTCTGGCTTATCTTCTGAATCAGGAAGTAAATGCCATCTCTTATCAGGGACACAGCAAAAATAGAATGATTGATATCACTTGGCACCTACTGCACTGAATGCCTGAAGTGGAACACTGGAGATCAAAGGCAGACCCAGAATGGCTGATAATTTGTATATTGAGTTCATAACCAGACAGCCATTGCTCTGATGCAGATGGATAGGCTGTGTGCGCATGGAAACTTAAGTACAGTAGAAAACAATCTGCACAAGGATTAAACATTTTATATAGTCCCATTATGATTTCTGAATATCGCACTGCCTTCATAAGAAATGTATCTCTAAGCACGTACTTCTATCACAAGCACTCTGATTTGCACATCTGGTTCTGCAGATAAAATTATGAGCTATAGATAATAGGCAGATGCATAATGTTTCAATGATATGGGCACATATATGCCTTAAGTCTCTATTAAATCTATCAGTTACATGTTATATACTCTGATAGGGAGAAGGAGGAGAATACAAATGGGTGTTTTAATTGCCAATTTCAGTAAAAGTGGCATTTTCCTTCAAATTATGTGAGTCATTTCACTAAAATCACACAGACCAAGATATGCTAAGAGGCAATAGCTGCTACTAAGTTTCAATAAACTCACAAGAAAAATCTCACAAAATAGATACTAAGCAAAAGAGACAAAATTAACAGGTTTGGAGCAGTGGTCCAGACAATTCACACTTGATTTAAAACAATTTTTTGTTGGGTTTTGAAGCATATCAATTTAGGTCTCAAGGCAGTTTTAAACAATATGATAAACCACTACATTATACTTTAAAGCAAGGTCAGATTGATAGTGTGCACAGAGAGGGCAGTGTGTGTGTGTGTGTGTGTGTGTGTGTGTGTGTGTGTGTCTGTGCACACACATGCACAAGTGAGAAAGTTATTCTTTGGCATTTTTGAGTGTTCCTTTGTTAAGGTAAAGAAGACTTGGTTGAAGCATTAATAACCTTCAGGACTTTGTTGAAAACTTGCCCTGAAGGACAGAGCTGTATTGGATGATGAATACTTATGACTGTACTCTAGCTTGTCAAGCAGCTGCAGAAGAAAAGAGAAACAATCTGAGAATGTTGATCTGCACATATTTTCTACAGAGCAAGCAGACGATCAATTATTTTTTGATGCTGTTGGAACAGGAAAAATATTCTAGAAGCAAAGGGACTGCATAAAAATATATTTCAAGAATACCTCTAGCCATTTTTCCTGTCAGTCATGTTATCAATGTCCATTGGACTATCTAATATTTTATCATTAAGAATAATTTTCTTAGAAATTCTATTTGGAATACTTCTATATATGGCTTCTTTTTCAACAGTGAACTCCAGTTCTTCTTTCTCCTTCCCATCTCCCATCTCTCCAACACACACACACACACACACACACACACACACACACACACACACACACACACACACACACACACCTGTCCTGAAAGTTACCCTTGATTTACATAGAGTTTCCTGCTGAGCAGCATGGGGACAATGGAATTCAGGTCCTATATAAAGACCTAACAACTTAAAGCTGTGTCTGATTTTTAACCTTTAAGAATTATAGAAGGGTAAATTTTTTCTTGCTTTAACTCTTTTTCCAAATTTTCTAATGAAAACATCTCCAAATGATCTATTTTAACATTTCCCAACAAATTTCCTCTTTTAAAAATAAGACTTTTTAGACATGCAAAAGGCTCCCAGCCATGAATCAAAACTCAAAATCTGTAGAGGGCAGAATTCTGTAATTCTTATTTTTAAAAGAATACGAATGTTTAAAGTCTCCCACTATTATTGTGTGGGAGTCTAAGTCTCTTTGTAAGTCATTAAGAACTTGCCCTATGTATCTGGGTGCTCCTGTAATGGGTGTGTATGCAATTAGATCTGGCTCACCTCGAGTTGTTGCTTTAATGTGTGTTTAATTATGTCTTGTGGAGATTTGCATAACCAAGCACAGCTTGCTGCTTCTGGAAGAATGTCTCTGTCCCTCTCAGACTTCCGCAGATTAGGAAGACATAAGTTCCTTTAAGGATACTAGTAATCCAAGGAATAATAGTAGCTGCATTTGTAATTAGTAGGAATCAGACTCTTGTCCCTGTAAAACAGAATCTCTATACTCTGCTTACTCTAATGTCACACAGAACACTAAAGGTTTAAGACAGACTGCTTCCACAGGTCTTTGTCACTCCTTAAGACTATATATCCACTTCACCAAAGGAATTACTCCTGCTAGCTGTCAATATAACCAATGTAATCCTATACAGCTTACTATTGCTATTGCAACATTTGAAAACTCTTCCCCTTTATTAAGTTGTATTTATGGTATAGGAGCCGACATTTCAGGAAAGGATCCTAAAGAAATTTTTGAAATGTACTTTATTTCTCCTTTAACCTCTTTATCAATCACTCCTCCTAGACACAATGACAAAACCAAAGTCTCAATGGTAGAAGTAAAGGATCTAAGGCAAACCATGGCCATTAAAACAGGATATAAGGATGCAAATGCCTGGGTAGAATGGATTAAATATTCCGTTTGCACCTTAAATAAATGCAACTGTTACACTTGGGCGCAGAATAGGCCAGAGGCCCAAGTTGCACCTTTCCACTTGGATGGTCCCCAAATCAAGTGGACATGGAATGCATAGTAGCTCTTTCTCAGGATTCCAACACCTGGAATAACAAATTGTGCCAAGTTCTTTTCCTGCTATTCCCTGAGGTGCAACACCCTGTGGGTCAGCCCCCAAGGGCCATACAGCCTCTATCTCCCAAGGCAAAGTTCGCCACATGTCTCTCGTGACAGGGAGCGAAGTCACTGTTCCTTGGAAACTTAACAGGATGCAGGGAAGTCAAGCACTTCCAAGATCTGGCTCATCAGTCCACTATTACTCATCCCCAAGCAGATGCAAGGTGTTATTGTGGAGAACCTTTACTGGACATTCAGCCAAATAATTGGAGCGGCACTTGCCCTCTAGTCCAACTACCCTCTATCCCTTCTACCCTGGCATTTCATCAACCAGAGAAAGAGAAATTACAACAGCAAATAATAGAAGCTCCTTATAGGTCTTTTGATTCTCATGTCTATTTAGATGCAATTGGAGTTCCTTGAGGAGTGCCAAATAAACTTAAAGCCTGAGCTCAGAGAGCTGCATGATTTAAATCAATGTTGCTCTGGTAGGTAACAATTAATAATAAAAAAATTATAGATTAGATAAACTACATTTATTCCAACCAACAGCGGTTTGCTAACTATACTACAGATGCTGTCAAAGGAAGAGCTGAACAATTAGGGTCCACTAGCCAAATGGCCTAAGAAAATAGAATAGCCCTAAATATTTTAGCGGAGAAAGATGGTTTTTGTGTTATAATTAAAACCCACTGTTGTACCTTTATTCCTTCCAAACAACACTGTTCCCAATGGGAACCTAACAAAAGCCCTCCAAGGACCCACTGCTTTATCAATTGAGATAGCTAAAACTTCTGGCATCAATAACCTTATTTCAAATTGGCTCAAAAGGTGGTTCAGTCAATGGAAAGAAACCATAACCTCAATTCTTACCTCTCTAGCAACTGTGATAAGTATACTTCTTGTTAGATGTTGTGTCATACCATGCATCCAAGGACTCATGCAGAGGCTAGCAGACACAACTTTTACTAAAATATCCTCAACCCCTCCTCCATCCTATTCAGATAGATTACTTCTTTTAGGAGAACAAACAGAACAACTAAGCCAAGACATGTTAAGGAAGTTTGAAGAGAAAAGAAAACTGTAAAGATGCAAAATGGGGGATTATTATAGTGAACCCTAAGTTTCTTTTCAAAGAATCAGCATGTCAGTATGTTCAGCTCTCTTTTTCTTTAAATCTCTAATTTAAAGTTTAACTTCCTTGTAATTTCAGTAAACAGTCTTCTCCATTTGTTCTAATCAGTAGTTCATGTCTGCTCCCCATCCCCGCCATCCTGATTCATCCCAGTCACCTGATCACCCCTGGCTATCTGCTCTGACCCGCCTGTAACTGTCCTCCCCGTCAAAACACTCACCCTGCCACTCCAGCTGGGACCCCTGCTCTTTTTTTTTTTCATCTCCAGTTTCATACTGGACCCTGCTCTTTTTAGAATAGCCAATCAGGATTAGTCTAGCTTGTGTGGTCTAACCTTAGCCAATAGGGACTAGGGACAGCACCTGTCAGGCATAAGTACCCCTTCACCCCTTGTCCAAGCATGCGACAGCCATTGTTCCATCTGTATGCCGCACCCTTCTATAGAAGTAAACTGCCTTGCTGAGAAAAACAAACAAACATGGTGAAACATTTATCTACCATATAAATTGCTTAGTAGGTACAGAAAGATAGAGAAGGTATAGAAAGCTTTAGATTTAGTTCACATATTACATTTATTTAGAATCTATAGTCTAAGATGATATATTTCTCTATTTTCATGAAAATTAAACAAAGCACATTTATTTTTAATTAATGGGCTAAGATACAACCAACAGGACGTGAAGCAATTTTGTTGTTTATAGAACAAGTCCCACTAAAAACTTGCAATTCACTTGTAAAGCATAATTTGGGAACAAAATGCAGAGCAAAACAAAATTTTATTTTGTCTTCTCTTCATATCACCTGGAGAGGTTCTTCTGAGAGTAAAAACCTGGAATCTCTATCTTCTAATATTACAGGTCTCAACCCTGCCAATGAAAGCAAGGATTACTATTATTGACTAACAGAACACTCAAGTTAGGCTTCCAGATAATGAAGTTTTGTTTTGTTTATTTACTGTTTAGGAATGCAATCAATTCCAGATTGTCTATAGCCATGTCTGAATTCCACCCTGACTTTTAATCCCCTCTCTGCCAACCAGCATGCTCTGTACCACTAGACCTCACACCTAAGTTACAGTAAGTAGGTTTATAAGTGTCTTAATATTTGCTATAATTAAGCAAATCAGAAAGTCAGAAGAAAAAAAAATCATAATGTTTTCTAAGGGTACATAGAAATCAATGATACACCTCTCATTCATTAGCAAGGATGACCTGGACATAACCATTCTGTTGAACTATATTGCACAATTTTTCATCACTGAGTTATTCTGTATTAATGATAAGGTAAGAACAGCAGAACGCATAAGAAAAAATTATTTCCTTACAGCATCGAATTTACCAATAATAATATATGAAAGTAGGTTTCCACAGTTTGCAGAGAAAAACAATGATAGGGAAAATGCTGAATACAGTCCTCTGTAGCTTGAGGAAAAAAGTGTAATCTCCTTCCTTGATCAATTTCGTTAGTCAGTCAACTAACATCTTGGTTCTAATTTAAGAGCTGGACCTGTTCATCCACTGAATTACAAGACAGAATGGAATGCCTAACATTAAAAAGAAAAAAAGTTCTTAAAATTTTAAAAGCACATAATACTTTGAAATCACAAAAAAATACAATAAAAGTAGAAGTCGCTTTTAGTTGATTTTACTACTCTTAAAAGTAATAATATTGAAAATGTGAAAAACACTGGTCTGTATAAAGAAAACACAAATCACTAGCAATCCTACCAAACAGAGATAGCTATTGACATATTGATGTATGTATTTCATTATTTCCTTAAACGAGGCTTGGGCATGAGTTGTAAATCCCGAATCAAACTACTTCTCATCATTGGTCTAAGTTACCATCATCTCTTGACAAGGTTATTACGATCACCTCTTATCTCCATGCTTCCATAACGGCTCCTCTCTAGTCTATTCCACACCAAACAGCCAAAAAGATCTTTAAAAGTATCAGTCATATTTCATCCCTCTGCTCAAAACCCTACAATGGCTTCTTCTCATCTTAACACTGTATAAGTCCAAAGTGCTTACAAAGGTCCTACAATGTCCTCCATTTTCACCCTTAACCTCCACTTCTCTCACCCTTTTCCCATACACTCTCCTCCCTGGTTTAACTGTGCTGGTTAGGCTGACCTCCATGTTCTTGCTGGAATACACACAGTTCTCTCCATAAGGAATACTCTTACCCCAGATGTAAACATTGCTCTCTTCCTCCCTAACTAACTTTCTTCAGGTCTTTATTCAAATATCATTTTTCAGAGACTTCCCTGACCTATCATAGATAAAACAGCATTCTTTCCCTTTCCCTCCCTTGGTATACCTTATCACCCTACTCTGTTATATTTTTCTCCAGTTATCACCAAAAAACTGACAAATTATTTGTTCATTATTCTCTCTCTACTAACTAGAATGTAAGTTCCAAGAAGGCAAAGAAATGGCCTGTTTTGTTTTTCTTCTCACTCAGTGTTCTATCTCTTGATTCTAGAACAATTCCTGGGATACAGTAGGTACTAAGTATTTGTGAGTGAATGGCTGAATAATTGCATGAGTAATTAGGTTAAAGTTTATCTAAAATTTATACTCAACTTTTGTCATTTACTATTAGCATTCCTAATTATTACATAGCAGTCCATTATAGATACATGCTATATAGTACAGTGAATCAATTTTCTATTTTTGTAAAAAAAAATTTTTACTTATTTATTTATTTTGAGAGGAAGTCTTGCTTTGCTGCCCAGGCTGGACTGTAGTGGCACAATCTCGACTCACTGCAACCTCCGCTTCCTGGCCTCAAGTGATTCTTGTGCCTCAGCCTCCCCAGCAGCTGGGACTAGAGGCATGTGCCACCACACCCAGCTAACTTGTATTTTTAGTAGAGGCAGGGTTTTGCCATGTTGGCCAGGCTGGTCTAGAACTCCTGACCTCAGGTGATCCACTGGCCTTGGCCTCCCAAAGTGCTGGGATTAGAGGCTTGAGCCACCATGCCTGGCCAATTTTCTATTTTAAATATTTAGGTTGTTTCTAAATTTACTGTACCATAAATATCCTTGTATATACAGAATATCTTTGAAATACATGTGTTCTTGAATAGCTCTGACTTTTCTAGGATAAATTATTTTAAGTAAAATTGTTGGATCAAAGGGTATTTAGATCATGAATGCTTTTAATACATTTTTTAAACTGCTCTAGAGGCTGGGTGAGGTGACTTGAGCCTATAATCCCAGCAGTTTGGGACACTGAGACGGGCAGACCACTTGAGGTCAGAGGTGCAAAACCAGCCTGGCCCAAATGGTGAAACTCTTGTCTCTACTAAAAATATGCCACTGCCTTCCAGCCTGGGTGACAGAGCGAGACTCTGTCTCAAAAAATATATATATATATAAATAAAATTTTAAAAAACTGCTCTAGAGAATGGCTAGTAATATAAGCTTACATTTCTCCTCACTAACAATGCATATGTGAGCCCTTTTTCGACAAAACACAAAAGAGCTGATTTTTCACCCCCGATCCTAAAAAGAAATACATGGTCACCATATATTTTTTTGTTTAAAAAAATTTTTTAATAGAAAAGTCAGAGGAACATATAAATTTTATCAGTTAATGACAGTGGTTGTTTCCAAGCACCCTGTCCCATAGCGGCATTATCATTTGTAAATGCTTTACCAATCTGGTAGATTTTAAAAGGTACTTCATTTTTTAAAAATGATACCTTACTGTTTTATTTTCCATTTTCTTGTTTTATTAATGAGACTGGCGATGCTTTCCCATATTTATTGGTTGATTCTGGTTTCCATGAAACTGCCCCATTCATGCCTGCTTCTTTTCCTATTCAGGCATTCATTTCTTATTGACTTATAAGTGCTACTCATACATTAAAGGTGTTAAATTTTTATCACATAGCATAAATATTCCTTCATAATTGACATTTGCCTTTCAATTTTGTTGATGGCATTTGATATATAATTTTTTGTGCAACTAAATCAATTATTTTATTTATTTTTTTAATAGAAGAGGTCTCACTTTATTGCTGAGGGTGGTCTTGAACTCCCGGGCTCAAGCCATCCTCTGTCTCAGTCTCCCAAAGTGCTGGGATTACAAGCATGAGCCACTGTGCCTGGATTCAATCACTTTTTATGTGTGATTCTTCATTTAATTTTGCATTTAAAAAAGCTCTTCTATATACAACCAACATGCTATCAAGCTAGAAACCAATAGTGGTTTCTAACTGGGTAGAAGTCTGGCTATTTTTTCTTCTTTTTGCTTGTATATTTCTTTTCTCTAACAACTATATAAGCTTATCTAAGAAGAAATATTTTCTTAAACATTAAAAATAGAAAAGAATTTCTCCACTACTTGATTATATATTTACACACACACGTTTCCTTATTTTTTTAATTTTATTTTAAAATGTTTTCATTGTTTTAACCATCTAAAATCTTAGCTCATGGTGTGAAATACAACTCTAGTTTCATATTCTTGTGATTTTTAAGTCAATATTCTTACCACTTTTGTTTACTAATTCATTCTCCTAATAAATTGGAACGACTTCACTATCAAACAATAATCTGTCTTTTTTTTAGGACTCTAGCTTATTCCATTCTTAGTCAATGTCATATGGTCTTAATTATTGCAGATTTATAAAAATCTTCTAATATATCATGGTGCAATTCCAACTTCATAATGCTACTCCTTCAAAAATTTTCTTTTAAATTTATTACAAAACAATTTCAGACAAATTTTGTAAAATTTCCCTATTTTACCCCACTTCTGAATCAAAAATGTTAATTAGATTTTGATTAGAATTACATCAAATTCATAGATTTGGGAAGAATTAATATAAGACTGAGTCTTGCTTTTTAGAAACATATTATATCTCTCTACTTATTCAACTCTATGTTATCCTGGACAGTTAAGTTTTTAAAAAATAATTCCTGTACCTTTTTTTGTTGTTTCTAAATATTTGAGATTTTTTCTCTATTATAGTTTCCAACTATATATTCCTTGAATATTGAAAAAGTATTGACTGCAATGTATTTAGAGTAACCAACTACACAATTTTAGTTCAAATAGGCTTTCAGGTAATCTTCCTAGATTTTCTGGTAGATAATCATCACTTGTGAATAACAGTAACGCTGTCTTCTCTTTTCAAGTGACTGCCCAGCCACATAGTCTTTCTGGTCCCCACACCAGAAAGAAGGCCTTTTACTATTCCAGGAAGAAGGCCTCCCATCTTGCCAGGTTTCTACTTGTACCTGCTGATCCTTGTTTCTGAGAAGTATAGGAGATTTAGTCACATTTATTCAGCATCTCTTCCACTCACGACCCAGGCAGTTTGCTCTTTTTGTTTGTTTTTTGAGATGGAGTTTCACTTTTGTTGCCCAGGCTGGAGTGCAATGGCGTGATCTCCGCTCACCACAATCTCCGCCTCCCGGGTTCAAGCAGGTTCTCCTGCCTCAGCCTCCCAAGTAGCTGGGATTACAGGCATGCGCCATCACATCCAGCTAATTTTGTATTTTTAGAAGAGACAGGGTTTCTCCATGTTGGTCAGGCTGGTCTCCAACCCCCGATCTCTGGTGATCCGCCCGCCTCGACCTCCCAAAGTGCTGGGATTACAGGCATGAGCCACTGTGCCTGGCACAGTTTGCTCTTTCATGCTAGAATTTAAGGGTTGGTTCTCTATATCTCCATCAACTCAGTTCCTTTCATACTGTCTCTAGCATAAGTGCCTCCAATTATGAAAAGTCCAGCAGGAAATATTTTCATATTTTTCTTTGTATTACTTTCGGATCAGCATTGTTTCCATCTATTTTTTTTTTTTTTAACAATGTGTGTGCTCTCTCTCTTTCTGATATTCCTGCTATTTGCACTATGTATTTTATTTCCTGGACTATCTTCCTTTTGTCTTATTTTGTCATTTTGATTTCTTTTTGCAGTGTCTAATTTGCTATTCACTGCATCCACAGATTTTAATTTGGCAACTGTATTTTTCATGCCTTCAGAATCCTGTTGGATTGCTTCCTTTTTATTACTGCTATCCAGCTTCCCCAGTTTAATGACTAAATCTTTGAGAACACAAATCTCAACACAGATTGCTAGTTGAGCTATTCAGCAATCTGAGCAAGGTTTAAGGCAGGAGAGTTGGTAGCTGGCAACTTAGTGACTAGGCCACCTATGTGGACAGGCTCCTTCTAGGGACGTGCTATAAGCAAACTCTAGATCTATAAACACTGTTCACAAAGTGCCAATGCTTCTGGTCCAAGAGGCAAGAGAGAAATTTAAACACTGTGCTTTGTAGGAATGTGCATTAAGTTTACTGTCCCTCCCAACTTAAGAGTTCTCTCCCAGAAAGGTTCTCCTTGAGGTGTTCCCCCTCAATTACGTCTTTATTCCAGGCCCATCAGCAGTGCTGCCTAACAAAAATTATTCTGAGTTTTCTTGCATGAGTGGCATTAAGCTCTAGCTTCTAATACACATGCAGTGTTTTACCCATTTATCTATTTACCTACTGGTCTTTTTAATGGGAAATTTAGATGGGTGAAGATAGGAAGCTGTTTTCTCTGCTATTTTGCCCAATATTGTTATCTGTATTCTTATCACTACACAGCACATTGACTCTTAACTACTTTTTTTTTTCAAGAGACAGGGTCTTACTCTGTTGCCCAGGTTGGATCATAGTGCCATGATCGTAGCTTACTGTAGCTGTGAAGTCTGGGCTTAAGCGAACTTCCTGCCATAGCCTCCCAAGTATCTAGGACTACAAGCATGCACTGCCACATGCAGCTAATTTTTTGTTGCTGTTGTAGAGACAGGGTCTTGCTATGTGGCCCAGGCTGGTCTCAAACAACTGACCTCAAATAATCCTCCCACTTCAGCTTCCCAAAGTGCTCAGATTACAGATGTGAGTCACTGTGCCCAGCCCTCTTACTACTTTTAATTAATCCGTGCTTCTAGGTAATAGTTCCAATCTCCATTTAACCAATTCAAACGGACTTAACAACATGCCATCCCTCCCAACCCAATCATTGCACTTCAAGAAACAAATGCCACACTAAGAACACCTATCTCTTTCTGGGAAATCTTTTATCAGCTTAGGTATAATGATGGACTGATAGGACTCCCAATGATCAGAGTTAATAGGCCCAGGCATCTCTGTGTCTTATTTTTTGAAAGTAATACAACAAGAATAACAGTGCCAGGAGAAAGAACTGCTATGAAAGACTAAACAGCGAGTGCCAACTTATCTGAGACGAAGCAAATGGGTCTCTCCAAAAGGGAGATGAGCACAAGTCCTGTACCCACTTGTTTGTTCTACAATCATAGAGCTTCAAGGGCTGAGAATCAGCTTCATTCATGTTGCATTCCAAGAACCACAATGGACACAAAATCTAATCATTTACATCTTGCAGAACTAAACTGTCCACATGGCTGGCAGGCAGAGTTACTTGCAATGAGGGCTCATCCTTATATTCTCTCACCAAAAAGCTCTCATTATAGAGACCTTTATTAGAAACCAAAGGCAACTTTTCCATTCAGGAGTCCATTTTGAGTGAGGGGTTAATAGTAACCTACTTTGGCTTTATATTATTCACACATAAATAATTTGGCAGTTTGCTAATCATGTCTGTAAAAGCAGCTCTTCAGTCCAATTTGGTTGCTTGTTGCCCACATGAAAAATAGAGTCTGTGAATCCTCATGCACTGTTCAAAGCAGTATAAACTATCTAGTCATTCTACAGAGCAATCTAGCAATACTTAGTGAACTTAATAATGGACATTCAACAACCCATCAATCTGATTCTTAATATCTCATAAATTAAAATGAAGATTATCACTGCAACATTATTAATGGCACATGGAGTTGAATACACCCACGTGCCATCAGGAGAGTTTATAAATAAGACAAATACACAGCATACATGGATAAGAATGTGCGCATGACATAATACTTCACAGCAGTCAGAAGTAATGAACCAGAGTTGCATATAGCAACAAAAATAGATTGTTTAAATACAGGGCTGAATGGAAAAAAAAAAAAAAAAAACAAGAATAAAATGGTATGTACAGATCAAAGCCATTTGTGAAAATTACAAACTTATACATATGAAGGAAACACTATTTAATATTTTCCAAAGATACACAAGCATCCAAACACATAAATTAACTAGATTATAGTAGGTGTTTATGGAGGAAGCAGAATGAATAAAGACAGGGAAATGAGAAAAAAGACAAAGTAACCAATCAAGATGTGGGGCTAGCCCTCTAGATGCCAATAGTAAGAAGCATGATTATATCCTACCTGTGCCCCTGAAGTAGGAGAAACAGATAAAGGAGTAAAAGAAGTCCAAATAAACTCAACCGAGACTAGATACAGACATGAAAGCTCCACTGGAAAAAAAGAAAATTGTTCTAAGTGTGCCAAGACCAAATTAATATAGTTCATTTTAAAAGGTGCCAGGAATCGTATTTCATTTATTTGAGGGTAGAAACCTTCAGTGAATATTTATTTTAAAAATCAAGAAGTAATTATTGAAGATTATAATTAATAATGTAAAGTAACTATATGACCAAAGTAAGAATTTGACGATTTGTCTGAAAATAATAGGTCTATAACATCATCCAGAGATTAATCTGAATTCATCATACTGGCATACAAAGATCCTGAACACAAAATACCAAACAGAAGATAAAATATAGTCTAGCAGAGATTCTACACCAACACAATTTTTAACTTTCACTTTTACCTCAGAGACATGCTACAAAACCTTTACCATGGATTAATTTCTGTGAATAAGATGAAATCTAAAACCATGGCATATGCAAAAAATGAACCCTAGAAAATTCTGTATGGAAAAAGTCACTTATCAGTAACCCTTTATTATTATAGCACAGTTATGAACATAGTGCCACTAGAAGAAGAGATAGGGAGACAAAATCTGGAACACATTTCATCCTTGAGGAGGACAGAGTGGGGAAAAGTTGCTTTAGCATTTAATGCAATAGAGCTAAGTAAGAAGAGCAAGGACTTAAAAATAATATCAATTCCCTTAGCATATTTGTCTGTTCTTATTAAATTACAACTGAATCTGTCAATGATTTGGTGGTGCTACAGAAAAAGATAATCTGGAATGGAAGTACAATCATGTCACTTTCTGGAACCTAAAGTAAATTATCTTGAGGTAAAATGAGGTCATTATTTTTCAAATGCGTAAAGCAGCAAAAATTTGAGCTTTTTTAGCTACTGGACTCAATCTGTATACCAGTGAAAGGATAAATAAGCAATGATAATCAAATCAGCAGTGATAGATTAGTATGCACAATTAATACAGCAGACAATGGGAGTAGCCTTCTCTAAAGACTGCAATCCTGTATGATTTAGATTTAATTTAGGCCACAGAAGATTCTGCAAAGATCTGACAGCTTCTGCTTTTACTGGATGAAACTTGCGCATTCATCAGCATAAATAATTAGGTTCAACTAATCCCATCCCAAGCAAAATCAAGTCACTCTCCTCTTGCTGAGGGAGGAAGCTATGGCTTCACCTCCACCTTGAATTGCACAGAACATCTGATTAAACCTATAAATGGTGCTCTCAGAAACTGATGATTACAGTAAAGAAAATTTGCAACTTTAAAAGAGACCCAGAAAGAAATCTATAAAAGGCAAACTCTCCAACTAATAGCATATTTTTAAAAAATTAAGTCTTTCTACAATAGCTTCTGTTGAGTATTCTTAACAGAGTAGCTATGGAACATCATATTAACAATCTAATCTCAATTGTATGTACTTTCTAAAAAACATATACCACAGGGAAATTCTTTAAAAAATATGTATATATAGCTCTTTAGAACCAATTTAGTAAGCCTCTACAAAATGAATCCCACAATAAAATTTAAAGATATGTCTGAGGATTAAAAAACTTAACCTTTAGGTCAGAACTAAATCATAGTATATTCCAAAAAACCAAGCATTTCTATCTATGCTAATATAAGAAACCATGATAAAATTAACACTTATAGTAAATTGATTCTTTAACATTAAATTGCTTTAAATATTTTTCCTTGTTAAAAAAAAAGTCTTCTAAATCTCAAAAACAATGCTGAATTTTGAAATAAACAAGTTGCAGAAATACATGTAATGTTAAGATGAAATTTTAAAATTTATACACTGGCTATTTCAGAGAAGGGGAGAGGGATGAGATTAGGAGGAATTCACAAGGGTCTCAACTGCATTGATTTTTCAATCTGTAGATTAATAAGGTAATATGTTAAGTTTGTTTTGTTTTGTTTTTTTCTTTTTGAGATGTTCTCATTCTGTTGCCCAGTCTTGAGCACAGTATTGCAATCATCGCTCAATGCAGCCTCAAACTCTTGGGCTCAGGTGATCCTCCCATATCAGTCTCCTGGGTAGCTGGGACTACAGGAACATGCCACCACACTCAGCTAATTTTTTTGTACATATGGGGTTTCATCATGTTGCCAGGCTGGTCTAGAACTCCTGGGCTCAAGCGACTCACTTACCTTAGCCTCCCTAAAATTAAGACTTAATAAAGCCATTTTGTAGGTATTTTAGAGATAGGTCATTATATTCGTGTTTATATCTATTTGTAGGTTTTAAATATTTTACAATTTAAAAAATGTAAAACAAAATCCACACATAATTAAATGTATATATAATTAACTCAAAATGGATTATATACCTAAATATAAAACACAAAACTACAAACACTTTACAAGATAACATGGAAAAACATCTAGGTGACTTGGGTTTGATGATGACTTCTTAGATTCAACACCAAAAGCACTATCCAAGAAAAAAAAAAAACAGGTAAATTGGAAATCATTAAAACTTCTGCTCTGAAAAAGACAATGTTAATGAAAAGATAAGTCACACACTGAGAGAAAATATTTGCAAAAGACATATCTGAAATAGGGATATTATCTAAAATATACATAGAACTCAAACTTCACATGAAGAAAACAATCCGATTAAAAAGTGGGCAAGTGATCTGAATAGACACCTCATCAAAGAAGACACACATATAAAAAATAAGCATATGTTAAAGGCTCGATATCATATATTAGGGAACTGCAAATTAAAACAATGAGCTACCATACTATACACTTATTAGAATGGCTAAAATTCAAAACATAACACCAACCATGGGGCAACAGGAGCTCTCATTCTGTGCTGCTGGAAATACAAAATGACGTAGTAACTTTGGAAGACAGTCTGGCAATTTCTCACAAAGTTAAAGTTAGTCTTACTATATGATCCAGCAATTGCATTCTGTTTTGAGAACCAATGTCCATACAAAAACCTGCATGCAAATATTTACAGTAGTTTTATTTCCTAACTGTGAAAACTTAGAAGCAACCAAGATAACCTCCAATAGGTATGGATAAAGTGCGTTAAGTCCACACATTGGGATATCATTCAGGATTGAAAATAAATGAACTATCAAACCATAGAACATATGGGAAGCTTGAACTCACATGGCTAAGTGAAAGAAGCCATCTGAAGAAACTGCACACTATATAATACCAACTTTATGACAGTCTGAAAATGGCAAACTTATGAAAACAGAAAAGATGAGTGGTTGCCAAGGGTTCAGGGGTGACAGAAGGAGAAATGAATGAATGGAGCACAGACGACATTTCAAGCAGTGAAAATATTCTGTTTGAATGGAATATCTATCATTACTACTGTAATGGTAAATAAAAGACATTATGAATTTGTCAAAACTCATGAAACTGTACAATATAAAGAATGAACCACAGTGTAACAAATGTATCACTATTCTGTTTCAACCATAACTAGCTATATTGTAATTCAATTCTGGCACTAACCATCCAGAGTTAGTATAGACCCTACAAGTTAAAGGGTATGATCCCAAACAATATTACCCTTTACTTTAGAAAGCAGCTGGACTTCAGGAGTTTCCAGACCACTTGCACTCTGACCAACTACCAAAAATTCAGAGGTTTCCATGACTCCCTCAAGTTCAAAAATCTGCTAGAAAGATTTACACAACTCAGGAAAGTACTATACTTATTCACAATTATAGCTTTCTTTTTTTTGAGACAGGTTCTCGCTCTGTCACTAGGCGGGAGGTGGTGGCACAATCACAGCTCACTGCAACCCCTGATCTGCTGGGCTCAAGCAATTCTCCCACCTCAGCCTCTTGAGTAAATTATAACTTTACTATAAAAAATACACATAGGACAAGGTCTTGGAGGGTCCCAAGTGTAGCATTTCTGTGCCCTTTCTGCATGAGTCAGGGCACTCGCCCTCCCAGTGCATCAATGTTTCACCAACCAAAAAGCTCCACTGAGCTTTGAGGCCACAGTTTTTATTGAGGGGTTATTACATAGGCATAACTGTTCAAATCATTAGCCACATGATAGGACTCAAACCTCCCCACCCCCACTAGGTCAGGCTGGCCTAAAATCCCAACCTTCCAATCACATGGTTGTTCTTTCTGGTGACTAGCTCCCATCTTGAGGCAATCTAGGGGCCCACCATAAGTTACCAAATTTACATAACAAATATACTCCTATCACTTCAGAAATTGCAAGGGTTTTATAATTTCCATGTCAAAAAATCTAAGACAAAGACAAGACAAATTATCTATTCTACCACAATCATATTAACGTAAGATGTTAATAAGGGAAACTGTGTATGGCGGTGGGGAGCTCTGTACTCTCTACAGTATTTGAAAAAATCTAAAACTGCCTAAAAATTAAGACATTTTTCAGAATAGTTTTAGATTTTTACAATAAATAAAATTAAAAAAAAATAATATTACACCTCAGTGCAGCTGCATTGACTAAGTCACATTGATTTAAAGGACTTAAGGGCTTTTAGTAATCTTTATATCTCCTTAGCCCAGCAGTATGCAGAACACTAAACAACCATTTATTGAACAGTTATTGAATGACTGGCTTCATTTCTTTTATTATGGTAAAAAACAAAAAAAAACACAACATAAAATCTTAACCATTTTTAAGTGTACAGCTCAGTAATATTAAGTATATTCACACTGTTGTGAAACACATCTCCAGAACTTTTTCATCATGCAAATCTTATACCCGTTAAGAATTCCCCTTCCCTCTCCCTTCAGCCCCTGGTAACTACCATTCTACTTTGTTTCTATGAATTTGATTACTTCAGATACCTCATATAAGTGGAATTACACAGCATGTCTCCCTCCCTCCCTCCCTTCCTTCCTTCCTCCTTCCTTCCTTCTTCCTTTCTTCCTTCCTTTCTCTCTCTCTCTTTCTCTTTTTCCTGAGACAGGGTCTTGCTCTATCACCTAGGCTGGAATGCAGTGACGTAATCACAGCTCACTGCAGCCGCAATCTCCTGGGCTCAAGCAATCCTCCCACCTCAGTCTCTTGAGTAGCTGGGGCTATAGGCAGAAGCCACCATGCTTGGTTAACTTTTTAAAATTTTTTGTAGGAACAGGGTCTCACTACCTTGCCTAGACTAGTCTAGAAGTCCTGGGCTCAAGCAATCCTCCCACCTTGGCTTTCCAAAGTACTAGGATTACAGGAGTGAGCCACCACACCTGGCTTGCCTATGTCTTTTTGTGACTGGATTATTTCACTTAGCATAATGTCTTCAAGTTCTTCTATGCTGTAGAATGGAACAGGATGTCTTTCCTTTTTAAAACTAGTAATATTCCACTATATGTATATACCTCTTTTGTTTATCCACTCATCCGTGGATGGATGGTACCTTCCACTTCTTAGTTATTATGAATAGTGTTGCTATGAACATGGGTGTGTATAAATGTCTCTGCGAATTTGCTTTCAATACTTTTGAAGACTTACTCAGCAGTGGCATTGCTGGATCATATGATAGCTCCATTTTTACCTTTTTGAAAAAATGTCATACTGTTTTCCACAGCAGCTACACCATTTTATATTCCCATCAACAATATACAAATGTTCCAATTTATCCACATCCTTGCCAATACTTGTTTTCTGTTTTGTTTTCTTTAACCTTTTTCAATAACAGCTATCCTAATAGGTGTAAAGTGGTATCTCATTGTGGTTTGATTTAAATTTCCCTAATGATTAACGATGTTGAGCATCTTTTCATGTACTCATGACTATTTGTATCTTTGGAGAAATGCCTTTAAATATTTTTTAATTGAATTGTTTGTTTTTTTGTAATTGTTCAGTTATAGGAATTATTTTTATATTTTGGATATAAATCCCTTATCAGATATGTGATTTGAAAATATTTTCTCCCATTCTTCATAGGTTGTCTTTTCACCTGCTGATAGTGTCCTTTGATGCACAGAAGTTTTTAATTATATTAAAGTCCAACTTACCTAATTTTTCTTTGTTTTGGAGACAAAATCTTGCTCTGTTGCCCAGGCCAGAGGGGAGTGACACGATCTTGGCTTACTGCAACCTCCACTTCCTGGGTTCAAGTGATTCTCCTGCCTCTGCCTCCCAAGTAGCTGGGATTATAGGCACATGCCACTGCACCTGGCTAATTTTTGCATTTTTAGTAAAGATGGGATTTCACCACATCAGCCAGGCTCATCTGGAACTTCTGACCTCAGGTGGTCCACCCACCTTGGCCTCCCAAAGTGCTGGGATTACAGGTGTGAGCCACAGCGCCTGGCCTTATCTATTTTTTCTTTTGTTATCTGTGCATTTGGAGTTGTAGATCTAAGAAATCAATACAATTTCAATGTCATGAGGCTTTTCTCCTAAGAGTTTTAGTTTTAGGAGAGATCCAAGATGGCCGATTAGCAACAGCTCAGGAATGTAGCTCCCAGTGAAAGCGCAGAGAACGAGTGGACGCCGCACTTTCCGACGAATTTTTGTTGCCCACAGAC
>CAUYQU010030552.1:0-30049 GCA_963574635.1 Cheracebus regulus
TGTGGCTCCTCTGCCGGGAATCTCCCGGTCTGTGGGCAACAAAAATTCGTTGGAAAGTGTGGCGTCCACTCGTTCTCTGCGCTTTCACTGGGAGCTACATTCCTGAGCTGTTGCTAATCGGCCATCTTGGATCTCTCTCTCTATATATTTTTTTCTGTATAGACAAGGTCTCACTATGTTACCCAGGCTGGTCTCAAACTCCTAGGCTCAAGTGATCCCCCATCCTCAGCCTCCAAAAGTGCTGGGATTACAGGTGTGAGCTACTGTGCCCAGCCGCCATTCTACTTTTTCATTTCTGTTGCTAATACTTCACTTGGGTGGCTCTTACTAGGGGTGATTCTGCCTCCTTGAAGCTGTTTGGTGTCTGTGGGGACACTTTGGCCATCTTGGTGATTGGTGGTGTTGCTGGTATCTGTTTAGGGTATCGGGTGGGCAGGGCTACGAGTGATGGAAGTTTTAGAAAGTGCTAGGCACCCCACAAAGGAAGAATTGCCTTTCACCTGCCCGGCTTCCCAAAGACCAGCTGGATGTTCATGCAGAATGGCTTGACCTTGTGCTTCTGAGTATTTAAGCCTAGAATGTGGAGCTGTACCAGGGTTCAGAGACAGACAACACAGCAGAATGCTCAGAGCCCCCCTGTCCAAGGTGCACAGCCAGGGTTCAGACCCTCCCTCTGAAGTGGTGCCAGGGCCCAAACTTCCCTGGGGAAGTGGATGGAGGTCCCTTTCCAAACTCTCAGTGGTGTCTTGGGACTCCCTCTGCTTTGGAAGTATTTGTTCTTTATCTCTCTGCCCATATGCAAAAGCACTTACTAAAAAGCTGTCGTGGAGTCTTCAGAAGTTTTTGTGATTGGATATACCTGAGCTCATAGCTTGTTCTCGTACTTTCTTGGGCAAGTTACTAAACTTCTCAGGACCTTGGTTTCTTTATTTGTAAAATGAAGTAAAATGCCTGTTTCATTTGGCCATCCAGAAAGTTAATGAGATCATATGTGTATTTAAAGCACATGGGCCCATTCCCATTCAATTCTTTCATTTCTCCCTTCTTTCTGATGAAGGAGGACTTTAGTTTGCTTCCTGTAACTTAACCCATGTTTAAACAGAGAGAGTATATGTAGCAATGAGACTATATATTTTTTCTGCAGCTGTCCTAGTTTAAAATAAACAAAAATAAATAAATGAATGCCTACCATTCTGCGCAGCTCAGGGGATATGCTTGAGACTGCTTTGAAACTCTAGTATAAGCACTGGCATACCTGCCCCAGCACTTTTGCACACAAGCCCCATGCTGTCCAGGAAGACAGAGTGTGTGTGACTCCCAAGTGCATGTGGAGTGTCCTGCAGACCTGGGGAGGCTGCCCATGTGGTGCTGGACAGTGGCTGCACCAGGACCTGAAGGGGAACCTGGGACTTAGGCTCAGGTAGCCAGGGGTGTTGGGCCACCAGCTGTAAACATGTGGCTTGGAGAGGCCAGTGTCCACACATGGACAGCCCAAGTTGTTCACCTCCATTTGCCAACCCATGCTCTGCCCCTGGCTTGAGTAATCCCCCTCCTCTTCTGCTACTGAAGTCTTGCCTGAAGCTGAGAACCAGCCAATGAGGATGACGGTGCCAGGGACAGAGGAGCCTGTGTTGATCAAGGATGTGTGAGTAGCTGTTACCTCCACTGGCAGCTTTGTCACTAAAAGACCTCACTCACTTGAGCATTTGATGACCAAATGGAATTCACTATCTTTGGTTATTTCCAGTTTGGTCTGCGTTTGACCATGACCAAGGAAAGCTGTGCCAATGACAAGCCATATGCTTGAGTTTTCATGAACCCAGGAGGCAGAGATTGCAGTGAGCCAGAATTGCGCCATTGCACTCCAGCCTGGTGACAGAGCAAGACTTCATTTCAAACAACAAAAAAAGTTACTTTTAAGCAGAAATCATGATGTGCTTTCCAAGAAATAGTTGTGGGATATTGTCCAAGTGAGGAGGGGTTCATTAAGTGGACGTTGGAGAGCAGTGGTGCCTGATGGCTTGGCATAGGTTCAGATGGAGAGACAAAAAAAAAAAAGCCATAAAATAAGCAAAGCATTGGTAAAGCCCAGAAAAAGTACCTGGTTTTCCAGTTGGAAGTAACCCAAAAATGTGGTTAAGAATCTATTGATTTTTCAAGACCTTTCCAGGGAAAGAACTTGAGGATCCCGGCAAGCTTTTCCAAAATGACTCAGAGTCTCCATTTTTGTTTCATCTCAAACCTTGTAGTAATCACTGCAGGTCTGTTAAGAAACTCAACAAAACCCAAGCAGCCTCAATACAAAAGAAATCTAAACACACCATGGTCAAACTGCAAAAGCCAAATCCTATGGTACAGTGGGCAATGGGCAATGTGTGCCAGAGAGGGCTTGATCTCAGGGGGTCCCTGAGTCTGTGGGGGTCTCCTGGTTTGTGTGGTGTGTTGTTCTTAGAATATGACTGTCAGTAAAGTGCTGTATTGTCCAAGATGTAATCATTCCTTGTTTATTTGTTCCTGCAACCCTACACAGAAGGCATCAGAGCCTAGAAGGGCAGCTAGTTTTAATTGAGATTTCATGCGATTGAGAGAATTTAATAAGGTGGCTAGAACCTTATATGTGTAATTAATATACAAAAATTAATAACCATTCATGCCAACTACAAACAGAAGATCTGATGGAATAAAATACAACATTTATAATAACAACAATTACTACTAGTTCAAAATACTGCAGGATAAAGAAGAAGATAAAACAAGTGGAAAACCATAGTATGTTCATGGGTAGGCATTTACGTCATCATACAGATATCAGTTCTCTGTAGTTTATTTATAAGTTAAGCTTGATCCCATTTAAAATATGAGAAGCATTGAGGATTTTTTTTAAATGAGAGAAACAAATTTTAAACTGTATAAGACACATACATATGAGATTTACATAAACTATCTCTGGAAAGATGCAGGAGAAATGGAGTCTATTGGCTGCTCCTTGGGAAGGAAATACGATGATTGGGGAAGAGACTCGGAGATTTATTTCGTTGGCTCTCATTTTGCTTTATTTTTATTTTGAACTATATGAGTATATAATTTTTGAAAATAGAAAATTATTTAAAATAGCACAGATACTAAGCAATCAAGAACCCCCAGGAAAATACTTAAAAATAAAACAATAAAGTTTCTCATATATTAAAACATATTATAATGTGGTATTAGTTCATGAATAGAGGGATGGAAATATCTAGGAAGTCCAGAAAACAGATGCCATATTATTATGTAATAAAATGGCATTTGAAATCAGCGGGAGAAGTGTGTGATCATCTGAAAGAGAAAGTTGGATTCCAACTACTCACATTTACAAAGTAAATTCCATATGGATGAAAAATTTACTCATGAAAAAGGAAACCTTAAAAGTAACAGAAAAAACTGGGAGAATTATCAAATAATCTCTGATTCAGAAAGGACCTTTTAAATTCTGACACAAAATCTTTAAGCCAGAAAATAAAAGATTGAAAAATTTGATCATCTCCCCACCCCTCAAACTAAGATATTCCTGGATGGCAAACATCACCATAAACAAAATTAAATGATAATAAATTAGGGAAAATACATGTACTTCACATTAGAGGAAAATGACCAACACAGTTAATTGTGTTGTGTGTTTTAAATATTGATTCCTAAAAATCAATATTTAAAAAGTCCAAAGCACTTAATAGAAAGGTGGGAAAAGTACATGAAGAGTTTATACACGTACATAACCAGTTCCTTGGTGTTCAAACTCCTTACAATAAGAATGCAAACTAAAACAACACTGAAATGCTATTTCATTTGCTTAATAGATTGGCAAGGATTAGCACAAATAAAGTTGTTCCCACACTGTATTTGTAAAGACAGTGGGGAGAAATGTGCAGTTTATCTTTGCTGCTAGAACTGTATACAGGTAAAATTTTGATGGAAGATCCTTTGACTACAGCTAACAAAATTTAATAGGCGTGAAGCCTTCAACCCAGCAACTCTAGATGTTTAGCCTATGGATCTACCCCTATGGGTGCAGAACGAGTCCTGCACAAGCACAATTGAGCACAATGATGTTTGTCAAAGCAAGAGAATAGAAATAATTTAATGTCTGTTAGTGGGGATGCTTCCACAAATATTGGTACCATCATATAATAAAATGCTATGAAACCATTTCAAAGAGTGAGGATGCTCTATATGTGCTGAAATGAAACAAATTTCAATATAGAAAGTTAAAAAAACTAATATGAAGAAGTAAAAAAAAACAACAAAAACAATGTGAAGCACGTTTGGGATACTCTCATATATTGTATATGTGTATACATGCATGTATGTGTATATATGACATATATTTATGCAGATAATGCATTACATAATACTTGCATTGTCAAGAAACTGGTAAGCATACTCATCTCTGAATGGAAAAAATAAGTGCCGGAGGAATGAAGGTGCATGCCAGTGCATGTTATATATTCAAGAAATGACAAAAATAAATAAAATAGTTTAATAAAACAAAAGCTTTTAAATTTATTCTTTCAACAGCTTTTACTAAGCATCTTTATTGTGGACCCTGTATTAGATGACAGCACAAACCAGCAAGACAGACCAGGCCAGAACAAAATTAAGACTGAGAGATGAAACCAAGGTTGAGCCCAGGTTGGGAAAGTTTAACCTCCCAGCTGGGTGACCAAGCCGGAATAACGCATCCTGGTGCTGGGGATGAGGTCTATGAGAAGGGAAATAGGGTGCACTTAGAGCCCCAAATCCATAAACAGCACTGGTCTGTTTTAGGAAAGCAACATCCTGGGGCTTCATGGTGTTCTGTGCTCCCTGCTGGGAAGCACTGGGCTGGCTGGAGGTTTTCACCTCAGGACTGAGGGTCCATCCCCACACTGCCTAGCTGAAGGTATTGGTGCTTTCTCAACGACCTTGACTTCTCATGTTTGTCTGGTGCAATATGTCAGGGCTGGGGAGACAGTCGTACTAACAGCACATTCTGCTCAGCAAAAGCTTTTATTGCATGCATCCGTGGCCTCTTTGCAAAGATGGGAACAGCACGTCTGGATAATACACAATTTCATCTGGCTCTGATGATTCAGAAGGCACCTCAGTGCCTCAGGCCATCATTAGAAGCCATTGATGGCTCTGTAGATGTGGCAGTAAAGTCCAGCCAGCGGAAAGATTAAGGAAGGCTTTGCTGGGAAATGGGGGTCTCCTGCTGCAGTGCTCCCCAGACACCTCCGGAAGCGGCCTCTGCCTGAGGCCTCTCTCCACTGACAATAATAACGCAGACGTCCTTGTCTCAAAGTTGAACACTGCCAATATGTTCCACATCCGAGGTAAACTGGCATCAACTCGTTAATTTAGTCCTGCTCTCGAAGAAAAGGAAGAGGTCCTTACTCTGGTCCCCGGGGTGACAAGGGCCACACTCCCTAAAGAGCCTAAATTTCCCGGGACGCTCTCCTTTTGAATCCAGTTAGGGATTATTTATAACACCTGTTTCACAGATACTAATTAATTAAGCGAAATAATGGATGCGGAAGTGCTGAGTACTGAGAATAATCTACAAACTTGGCCCTATCCTTAAGCCTTCCCCATTTAGCTGGGGCTTGGGAACTGGGTAGAATGTTTACTTAGTGCTTTGAAAAAACTCACTGCATTCCCTCAACAATCCTTATATGTGGATGTTACCATCTGCTCCATGGTTGCAGATGAGAAAAAATCATTAGGGAAGGTTGAGCCATTATCCACCGCCACACAGTGCCGAAGCGATGGAACTCAGAATTGAAGCCCAGGTCGGTAGAGGCCAGAGCTGCAAACTCGCTCCCTGCCGCATCACTGCCTGGCCAACACGCTCACGGGTGAGGGGGCCACCGCACGCATGACAGTGCCTGGGGCGTGCAATCACTCTCGGAGCCCTTCCCTCCACCGCCAAGCCCGCGGTGTGAGCGCCGGGGCCTTCAGCGAAGCACAGGGAAGCCCAGCGCCCTAGCCCTGGTCCTTTGATACAAGACGTGACCTCCTCTGGGCAGAGGCCCCTGCATCCTGGGGCTTTCTGCCCGGCAGGGGCTGAGATGGTCACTTCTGCCTGAGCCACCAGTCAGCACGCGTGGAGACCGAGCTCGGGGAGGGCAGCCTCTGTGAGCCCCGCACACAGGTATCTGCCCCGCTGGGACCTAGCTCCCGATGGCGATGGCCGGCCTGCAGCTGTCTGCACGACTTAAGCACCCAGAGAGCCCTGTGCGCCGCCCTGTGCCCGCGTCTGCCCTGTTGTTGTTTCTTCCACTCTGCTGCGTGCTCGTCTCAATTCCATTTCCGTAAGGGCTCGGGTCCTCCGCTTCCTAAGGGGCCGCTGAGAGGCCAGCTGGCCACCAGGACGGTCTTTCCTGCAGTGGAACTTGCCGGCGTATCTTCCTTCCCCCACCTCTCGCCTTCTGCCTCCAGCCGTCTTCTCCGGGTTCCGCGCGGGCAGGGTCCCTCCTGCAGACCCGCTCCTGCCCGCAGCGCGCTCGCTGCCTCCTGCCCTGCAAAGCGAGGGCAGTTTCGCACAGATCCACTGGAGAGCAGATCCGCAGAGCCCGAAGCCAAAGAGGGTTGCCTGGGGGAGGCGGGGTGCAGCGGCCACGACGCACAGACAGGAAAAGCCCCTAACGGTGGGGGGAGCTGGGGAGGAGGAGTCGACAGGGAGGGGCAGAGACTCGCCTCACGACGCGCCCCTCACGAAGTCCTCCCCACTACGCGCCTCCTTACGACGAGCCCCTCACAACCCCCCTCAGGACGCGCCCCCGCTCAGGACGCTCCTCCTCAACACGCCCCCGACTCGCCCTCCTCACGACCTCCTCCCCACTGCGCGCCTCCTCATGACGTGCCCCTAACAACAACGCCCACAGGACGCGCCACCCGCCCCCCCGGACGCGCCTCCTCAACACGTCCCCCCTCACGGGGCGCCCCCCTCACGACGCGGCCCCTCAAGACGTCCCCTTCACGACGCGCCCTTCTCAAGACGTATCCCTCACATCTGCTCCCCTCACGACGCGCCCTCCTCAGGACGTCCCCCTCACGACGCGCCCTCCCTCACGACCTCCCCCTCAGGACACCCCTCTCACAAAGTGGCCCTCACATGAGCGACCCTCTCGACAACTTGACCTTCAGCCCTCCAGGGTTTATTACCTTTGCTTTCCTTCCAAACTTTCCTGCCTCTGGAATAAAAGAGCCCCAGAAAGAAAAAGACTCTAGAGACGGACTGTTCTGCAGGTGAGGAAACAGGCTCAGAGACACCTACCGACTGACCGAAGTCACACGGAGTGACACACCCGGGCCTCAAACACGAATCTTCTTCCCTGGGCTCTCACCAGCCGCGCTGCTTCCCACTCCTACAGGAACACCTGCGTGGGGGCCGCGTCCATCTTCAGTCGCTGTGTCCGGAGAACCAGGCTGAGCAGCCTGGAGCCACACTCGTGCCGTGTCTCACAGCTTCCGGACTCGGCGTGCAGGGTCCTCTTCCCGGGCTCTCACTAGCGTTGGCTGAGCAGTGTTCTCACGCGGAGGCCACCTCTTTGGAAGTTCCCACGGGCTGTTGGCAGAGTTCACTTTCTCTCCGGGAGCCCCAGTCCTTGCTGGCTGTCGGTGGCTGCCCTCATCTCTCTCCACATGGTCGTTTCCAGTGCGGCCTCTTACTTCGTCAGCCCGCGGGGGGCTCTAGAGCAAGTCGGCTGTGGGTGGAGGCCAGGGAATGTGCCCAGATCAAGGGAGAGACATGCTATCCCTCTACCATCTCCTGTGTGTCAGAAGCACGTCACAGGTCACCCCACATCAAGGAGAAAGGATTCCAGCAAGACGTGAATACGAGAAGGTGGGGACCCCGGTGCCCCCTCACGTCTGTCCAGCACGGGCACCAGTTCCCAAATGAATGCATGCACAGCGGCACGCACTAATTCGAAACAGCAGCAACACAGCCATGTGGTCAACGGTGTTTTATTTTATTTATTAAATGCTAGGCACTGGAAACAGCAGTGAAGAAAAAGAGAAAAATCCCTGACCTCATGAAGCTTGGATGACATTAGAGCACACTAAATCTACAGACAGGAATCAGCGGTGCACGAGGCCCTGCCTTCCTCTCAGTGTCAACAACATGCGACTACATGGTTGTGATGCTTAATTGTATATGTCAACGTGGCTGGGCCCGGATGTGTGGTCAAACCTCATTCTGAATGTCCCTGTGAGGGTTTTGGATGAGATGAACATTTAAACCCGTGCACTTTGAGTAAAGCAGATGGCCCTTGCTAGTAGGTGGACCCCCCAGGCTCAGCTGAAGGCCTGAATGGAACAGAGACTGACCTCCCTGAGCAACCAGGAGCTGCAGACTCGGTCTTCCCTGGGTCTCCAGCCTGCCAGCCCACCCTGCAGATTTCAAATTAGCAGCCTCCATAGTCACCTGAGCCAGTTCCTTAAAAGTAATCTCTCTCTATATATATACATATACACATACCCTATTGGTTCTGATTTTTTGTTTGTGTTTGTTTTTGGAGAACCTGCTATTACAGTGGTGTATATGCATTCAATTCTGTGATGGGTAATATAGTAAGAGGCAGCTTTTATTAGTTTCCTTCCAAATATTCAGTGTGTTGATATGCTTAAAATGCTTAATTCAGTTCTCCAAATCCTGCTAATTGTGAATGGGGTAAGGTTTGCAGAAGAAAGCTGGCCTAGAGCATTGTTTTGAGTAGGGCTTTGTGTCCCAAAAGGGGCTTCTATGCGGCAGCATCTGCCCTGCTGCTGCTCGTATCTGAAGCTTTCTTTTCCGTCAGCTACTCTGACCTTTCTGGCCTCTGTGTTTTTTGAAATTTCTCCCTCTTCTTTTTCCTAGTCTCAAACCTGTCATCTGCATCTCTCCTTCTTTAACCACTGGGCCAGATGCTCTAAGGCTTTGGGCTCCTTGGTGTTTTACGCTTCACCCCTGCCCTGGGGTTGGGGGGCCTTGGAGAATTTCCAGAGGGAGAAGCCTCCTGGTAACCAGGTAATTCTTTCAGAAGTAAGCATGTTTTTGTAACATTAGTCAGTACCTCACATCCTGCAAGGGACTTTCCATCGATTCCTTTTGAGAGGCCTGTAGGGTAGGTTACAGATAAGAAGGCTTTTCAGAACAGTGTGAAGGAAGGGTGGGTGAGTGCTATTTCATGGACTTGTGACCCTTCTGTGTCCTTGTTGGTGAAAAGAGAGGGCAGAGCTTTATTCCTGAGCATCAGGTGACTTTCCCTGTGGTCACAAATGTGTAAATGGATCCATTTCTATTTACTTAAGGAACAAATATTGCTTTGGGAAGTGTCTAAATAGCATCCCAGAAGCAGCAGTCGTGGGACCTTTGGACCAGCTGGGCATCTTCTAATCAAGGCAGGAGGGGAAATGATGCAAAAACAAGATCGATCTACACTGGAACATTTCCACTGTCAAATTTACCAAAAATGTGTGGCAGGCTCACTCCCCAAGCCACACAGCTCTGATTCACAGACAGCCGTGGTGCACGACCAGCAGGAGCCCCGTCCTCCACCATTCACCTGATGTTGACTTTGAAACCAGTCTGTGTGGCCATTTCCAGCTCCAAAGACCTTGATCAGCTTACCCAAACTCCCTGCCACTTCAGTTCTCTCATCTGCAAAATGAGGATGTTGCAGCAACCCAAGCCAACAACCCCTTGGAAAGGCAGGGAGCAAAGCCAATTGTCACCTGCGACAAACCTGTGTGGGACTACACAGTCCCCCACCATGTGACGTTTGCCTTGACAGGATGCTATTGCCACATTTCAGCGTCTGGCCTCAATTTTGTAGGCCCAGAAAGTCAATAGTTAATACAGAATAATTGATCAAGCGCCTAAGAGTGGATGCTAAAAGAACTCACAAGAATCTGAGGTATTAATTTGCAGCAAGAACTGTAACCAAGTGGACAGGACAGAAGTGGCCAGGGCTCCCTCCTTAAAGGCAGAGCTACATGGAGGGTCGTGATCATTGCCCTGGGATTGGAGTGTGCTTGCTGGGTGTGAGCTGGGTGTGAGCTAGCTGGAGGTAGGGCTGAGGCTGGACAAGCGTCCCTCTACAAGAGCTGAGGCTTCTGTGGCACAGTGAGGAGGCCCTTACATGCTTGGCAGGTCTCACGAGATTTCCTGCCAGTGGCCTGGCTGGCAGCTCCCATCCTGTTGCTTCCCACGGTGGTGCGCTCCGAAGTCCACAGCCATTACTAAGGTGCAGCAAGGCAAACAAAGACCATAGGCCTTGGAAAAGATGAAAATAGCAACCAGCACCACCAAACCCAAAAGCCCCCGAGGATACCAATTAACCACCTTAAAAATAATCTTCATCGGTCTCTTCTTCCTCTTCTTGTAAATCAAATGTTTCTTCAAGGATTGACATTGAAGAAAAATAAGACAAATTTCTTACCAAATGTTTTATTATTGTTCCCCTTATGTTGTGAAATAGATTATACGTATAAAAGAGTACACAAAATTTGCATATCTGTTTAAGGAAAAAGAATAAGGACAAAGACCTGCATATGCCTCCCGGGTGACATGCTCCTACCTGTGGGCACCCCGACCTGCCCCTGCACAGGAGGCACCACGTGCAGGGTAGACAGCCATTCCCATGCTCTTCCTTAGAGCTCCCCACTATTTATGTCTCAGTGTAGAAACGTCCTGCTAGGTTTTGTTATTTGTAAACGTTACACAAATGGAATCTATTACATATTCTTCTATGACTTCTTGCTCAAGATACATCATGTGAATTCACTTGGCTTTATTTCATTCTGTATCACTGGTATAGAGTGTTCTAACGCAGAACAGACCACAGTCTATTTACCCAGCTTACTACTGATGAAGATCTTTGTGTTGCTTACATGTTTTTACTATTACAAACAATGCTAGTGTGAACATTCTTCTAAACATTCCTGCTACATAAGGGCCAGAATTTTCCCAGGTATGCAACAACAAAGGGCTGTTATGGGCCATGGGATGGAAATGCTCACATACCAGGCAATGTCCAGTTCTTTCCAAAGTGTTCACCCGAGTTTCCACCCGCCCCAGAATTGAGCATGAATCCCTTTTTTGCTACATCCAAATTTCTGCCAGCATTCGCTGTCACCTGATTTTGAAGTATAAAATAAAATGGTAGCTTATTGTTTCCTTTTCTGTGAGTGGTCTGGTGGGGATTTTTGAGCACTTTCTGTTAGATTGTTTTTCTTTTACCTTGTTGACTGATGTGAATTCTCCACATCTACTGGATCTGAATCTTTTGTCAGGTACATGCCCAGGCATTCTTTTCTACTTCCTGGCTCGTCTTTTTAAGCTCCTGTTGGGATGGTGTTCTATGATGAGTAGAAGTTCTCAATTTTAACATAGTTCAGCTTATTAGTTATTTTCATGGTTGTGTTTGTGTGTGTGAAATAAGACCCCTGCGTGCTCTGAGGTTTTGGAGGTAACCTCTACCTCATTGTGTAAGAATTTCACATTGTTTTATTTTTTCCATGTTTAAGTCTTTAATCCATGTGGAATTGATTTTTTAAAATATAATGTGAGGTAGGGATTGTTCGAGGTCCACAAGAGAAGAAACCTCACTGTGATTTAGATGAAATTGTCTTGACTCTACAGGAGGTGTTTTAACTTTGTTATTGTTGTTTCCTTAAAGTAACCTTACCCAAAAATAAATGTAAGCTTACTCAGAAATGTAAACGTAGAAAACTGTGAAACACAGTGAAATAAAGGAAAGAAGGGGCAATCACTACATCTCCTTGACTGCCTCCACTGGACATAAACACTGCTAGTATTTAAATGTCTTCTATCTTTTAATATATATTTATATATATATTAGATATAAAATATCAATAAATATATAGTGTACATTTGCATATACATGCATTTATAGATGCCACACACCATGTGTTACCAGCTCCAAGAGGCCCATTTGTCCCCATTTTACTGCCTCTGGATTCAGGACATGCCTGGCTGCATTGTTTCCTTATCTGCATAGAAACTTGTGGGACAGAAGTGCTGGTAGACGGTAGTAGGGACCCTCGCAATGCCCCCAGTGGAGGCTCCTGAGGCCACAGGAGAGGCTGTGGCACAAGGAAGCCAACCGTGTGCTCTCCACTCAGAGCAGTGACTGGGAAGACAGACGTACCCTGAAGAAGCACAGAGCAAATGAGACCAATTGTTTTTGCCTTATTTTCCTAGTTAAGCATACAAAGGAGTGATATTAATAAAAATCTATGTCTGAATAAGTAAAAAACTGCTCTTTTGGCAGATATGAAATGAAAACTCTCAGTGTTGAGAGCAGTTTTCTAGTTTGGGGGACAATCTTGATTTCTCTTAGCTGAATGGGAGTCTTTGATTCTATGAAGGGCCAGATGCTTTGCTGGTGGGTGGGTTGGCTCAGTCCACCACGAGCCTCCACCAGTGGCACGGAGGGCTGCTCCGCAGATTGACTGGTTGGAAGCAGGTGCAGGTCCCAGAGACCCCCAAGCTCCCCAGTGCTTGGGAGGGGCTGTGGTTTTACTTGAATGCTTCTGTGGAGTTATTGGTGGCTTCCCCAAGCGTCTTTCCCAGATGAACTGAGGTTTGAGGTTGTTTTAAGTACCATAAGTGTTATTTTCTTAAATATATGTCCTGGAACGCCCTTGCCTCTGATGACTTTCTTTGGGGTCATGAGTTCCCTGGGACTGGACAGGGAGCCAATGTGGATGCAACACTGCCCCCTGCTGGTGGTGGGCAGCATCATCAGGCGCCCTGGCAAAGGCTCCAGCCTCAGGCCCTGCTGTAGGTTTACAGCCAATAGGACACAGAACCTAAGATTTTCCTACAACATTTAAGATTTGAACTGAATACCATGCAGAGGTGTGATCCTAAGCAATGGTGACATTGCTGCTAGGTTCAAGCAGAACTTACTTTTCCCCTGCTGCTCACCAGGTATTAAATATTTAGTGACATTTCTGTTAGCTGGCACTGTAATTATTTCAAATGTGTGTTTTGTGTTGTTTCATTTTTATTGGACTATGTTTTGGTTTACATGTACTGTGAATAACTTTGTAAAGAATTATTCAAGTTTGTTGCTCAATATTTTGTACAAAATTTTAGTAACACATTTGCCTTGTCAGTATGAATCTTATATAAATTTATTCTAATTCATTTCATATTGTGGCTTGCTTTCTATTTAACAGCATTTCCTGAAATACAATTGTCCATATTTGCTTTTATATGATATGTGAATCGTCTAGACCTCACTATGTGCTTTCATTCAAATTACTTGTAGTAAATTTACTGTGTTTACTTGTGGCCCATATACTTGTATCTACAAATACAACATATTTCTTGTTAGCTACGTGGCTTTCCATCTTTCTTTTTTGGGTTTAGTAGAAAATTACCACATATCTAAAACTTATTATCTTAACCAGATTTCAATATACAATATAACTTTATTTATGCCCATGTTTTCCTATAATATCTCTCAAAAATAGCTTTCAGTGCATAAATGCTTAAGGTTTTGTTTTTCAAAAAGTGTCCCGTGGGTTGGGAGGCTCTGGTGTGTCTCCAGTGCCAGCAGGTGTGTTGGCTGTTGGCGACAGGCCACTAATCCGTGGGGATGACTTCCAGGTGTCTGATGGCGCTGTCAGCAGACTCCGTGGACACATGGACCTTAAGGACTGCCTCCCTCTGAAGCGGTTATCTCTGCAGTTAATATTTCCACTGAGGGCTCTGCTTCCTGCCTATCTCTCTTACCCACCTAAGAAAACCCTTAGAAATAAGGGATGACTCCCTGGAGGATTTAACTGTTTAGCTGTGAAATGGGCATGGAGTATCCAGGTAACACAGGCAGCAGTGGAGCCGGACAGAGAGGGCTCCGTGGAGAGCTGAGTGTCCTCCGAGTGCAGTGGCTCCTGCAGGGAACGGCTTCCTGGCTCAGGGTCCCCAACCTGGGGAAGCTCAAACCCACACCCCATATGTTCTCTGGGGCCCACTTCCCATCCATGGTGGACTGGTTCAGGCTAGACCCTCTGCATATCTGGAATAGGGTTTGCCTTTTGCCTGGGTGGAACCGTTTCATGTAGACTGGAGCACAGGCAAACAGTGAAAGCCGTCTAGAGAGAAGGAGCCAAGCGAATACACAGAGGTGGAGGCTAAATGCTGAGAACAAGAGCACTGGGGCCTTTGCAGTTTGGGTTGGAGCCACTTCCTGAGGCTTGGGATCCTGAGACGGCCCTTATACGAAACGTCACTGTGTCCTTTTCTCACTTCAGCCTGAGCTGGCTTCCATCTTTTTCAACCCAAGCATGTGAATGAACATGGCAGGTGGTGCTTGTCTGTTTGATGTTATAAGAAATATGCTGTGTAAGAAGTCAGGAAGTTCAAACATCTTTAATTCTTAATTTTTTTCTTCCTTTGAGACAGAGTCTTGCTCTGTCACCCACGCTGGAGTGCAGTGGCACAATCTCAGCTCACTGCAACTTCCGCCTCCTGGGTTCAAAGATTCTCCTGCCTCAGCCTCACGAGGAGCTCGGATTACAGGTGTGCCACCACCATGTCCCGCAAAGTTTTGTATTTTTAGTAGAGACGGGATTTTACCATGTTGGCCAGGCTGGTCTCGAACTTCTGACCTCAAGTGATCCGCCCGCCTCGGCCTCCCAGAGTACTGGGATTAAAGTCGTGAGCCACCACACCTGGACTGACTCTTAATATTGGATATCAGAGGTTAATTTTATAATGAATGTTCACTTCTTATAATTTTACTTCTTGCTCTGTTGCCTTGGCTGGAGTGCAGTGGTGTGCAATCTTAGCTCACTGCGGCCTTGAACTCCTGGACTCAAGCGATCCTTCTGCCTCAGCCTCCTGAGTAGCTGAGACTAGAGGCATGCTCCACTGTGCCTGGCTCATTTCTTATAATTTGAAAAGTTAAGCTGCAGTGAACTGAATCTGGTATTAATGGAGTGGTGTCACTTGGTGTGTTCATGTTTTATGTTGACACAAGAGAACTGGCATTAAAATAGTCTAAGTCTAAGGAATATGGTTTCATTCTGAAGAAGGGTTGGTCAGCAGAGGAAGCTTAGAAAATGGAGCTTCAGGCTGGGTGTGGTGGCTCACGCCTGTAATCTCAACACTTTAGGAGGCCAAGGCAGGTGGATCAACTGAGGTCAGGAGTTTGAGACCAGCCTGGCCAACATGGTGAAACCGCATCTCTACTAAAAATAGAAAAAGTAGCCAGTCATGGTGGTGGGTGCCTGCAATCCCAGCTACTCGGGAGGCTGAGACAGAAGAATCGCTTGAACCTGAAGGCAAGGTTGCGGTGAGCCGAGACCACGCCACTGCACTCCAGCCTGGGTGACAGAGCAAGGCTACATAAAAAAAAAAAAAGAAAAAGAAAGAAAGAAAGAAAAGAAAGAGAGAGAGGAAAGAAAGAAAGAAAGGAAGGAAGAAAGAAAGAAAGAGAGAGAGAGAGAGAGAAAGAAAATGGAGATTCAGAGTTACTCCTGGCAGCCTCCAGCCCAGATCCCTCCATGTGCATGTCCCTTCTCTGGTAAATCTTCCTTGACCCCCTTTCCCCGCCCGCCACCAGGCGAACTGATCTCTTGTGTACTGTGTGCCTCTCTCTCATAGCACCGAGCTGTAGGTCCTTGTTTGCTTACACATCCCAACAAGAAGCGGGGTGCCAGGAGGGTGAGAAACAAGTCTGCACTATGTGCTCTGTGGTCCTGGGACCTAGCCCAGTACCTGGCACACCCCAGGTGCTAAAAATAGATCAGTGGGTGCCTTGGATGTATGCTTCAGTGCTTTTCAGCTTTATCAGCATAAGTTAACATACTCAACTCAGCCCCCTCTGGGTCACTTGAGCAGATTCTGCAGCGTGGCTGTGGATGGCCACCAGCCAGGGTCTGGAGGGGGCACCTGGACCCTGGTAAATGCCTCTCCAGGTGCTGGGTCTCAAGCCTTGTCTAGACCTCACTACGTGCTTTCATTCAAACTTCTGCCAAATTATACAGGATTTGCTAAGAGCGACCTAGGTTTCTGACAATGTTTTTTAAATGTGGATGAAAAATTATCATCCTATTGTGTATTTTATTCCTTGAGAAGAGAAAACTCAAAACAAGCGGAACCATTCAAGGTCACAGAGCAGATCAGTGGAGTTCAGAAGCCTCGGGCTTGGCACCAGCTCCCCGAGTCCTGAAAGCAGATGACCAGCCTCTATCCTGCTACATCCCCACGGCCCTGTGTTCTGTAAAATCCTACCTAACAAACTACATTTATTAAATAATAATACATTTTCTATTACATATTATTTTATTAGGAGAAAAGATACAAAACTGCCAAGACAAACATCTGATCAGCACAAAAGAGTCTGTGTCACCAAATAAAATAAATAAAAATCTGGAATAAAATCCCAAGAAGAAAATTGCCACTTCACTGAGTCTGACCTCAGAACAATGTATAATTTCTCTTGATTTCAAAATATCTTTAAAAACCCTAGGGATCAGGGGAGGCTGAGTAAGACCATCAGAACGCCATTTGGGTGTGTATTGATTGGTTAGTTGCTCCTGCGTGACAAAAACTTGCAAGTTTATTACTTAAAACAACAACCCTTTCTTGTTTGTCCCAAGCCCAGCGTTGGTGGATCTCAGCCAGGCTCACTCAGGAGTCTGTGGCCTGCAGGCAGGTCCACCAAGGGCCGGCTTGTCCTGGAGGACTGGCCTCTGCTCTCCATGTTGTCTCGCCCTCCAACAGGGCAGCTGAGCTTATTGCTGGCACTGAGGAGGTTTAAGGGTGAGCAAGCGCAGCTCAGGCAGGTGAGCAGATGTACGATGTGGCCAAGCCTCTATTCAGATCGTGCCTGCTAATATCTCAATGGCCAAGGCAAGTCCAGGAACTAAGCCCAGGGAATAGGGTGCAAAGTGACGGGGCATAGAATGGGATAAGGGGAGCTATTCATCCTGGACGATGAATGCAGTTTATCCACCTTGATTGGTTACTTAAATGCCAACTGCTTTGGTGGACATTGCCCTTCTGAATGTTAATATGTAACACCATTTACATGTTAGACAACACACACACACACACACACACACACACACACACACACACACACACACACACACACACAGAAAGAGGGAGAGAGAGAAAGTGAGAAATTTAAGAAATCGACTGACATGATTATGGGGGCTAGCCAGTCTGAAATCCCTAGGTCCCTAGGGCAGCCCCGGAGGCTGGAAGCTTAGGCAGGGCTTCCCTGTTGCAGTATGAAGCAAAATTCCTTCTTAGAGAAAGCTCGGTCTTTCCTGATTGGATGAGGCCTGCCCCCATCGCGGAGGGTCATCTGCTGTCTGCAGTCACTGATGACAAATGTTAATCACATCGGCAAGATTCCTTCACAGCAACATCACCACTAGGGTTTGAGCAAACAGCTGGGCATCACAGCCTAGTCAGGATGAAGCCGAAAATTAGTCACCACACGTAGGCTCAAGCTTCGGGACACACAGAGCTACTGGCACACAATGATGTCAGGAAAGCTGCAGGCTGGGCACACAAACGCACTAAGGCTTTGTGGAATCTGATGGGGGTGGCTTCCAGCTGCAGGTGACTTGTCGCTTTTTCCATGCAGGCAGCAACTTCGGAAACACACGCTCTGTGTTTGAATTGAGCAAACATTAGCCTGGTGACAGAACCCCCATCCCGCAGTTTAACCCTTTCTTATTTGCCCTGAGAATGCTCACTGGTGGAACTTATGGCTGCAGGGTTTACCCCGAGATAACTTTGCCACACAGTATCTTGCTTTTATTATTATTTTCATAGTGCTTGAGTATATTGACTTTGGAAGCAAAAGACATCCTTCTATTTATAGCATTCTGTTTTCAGTAGTGGTATTTCCATTTACAAAATATAGTAATTCTCAACTGCTGAAAATGTCAAATCCTAGAAAACGTGGCATTCCTATGAGTGATGTTAACATCATTCTCGAACAGTTTTTGGCCAAAGACTCATTTGATGAATCTAATTTTTCAAAAATAGACAATTCTGATGATTCAGACAATTCTGATGCTAGTTCTGTTTAGAAATAACTCCAAGAGCAGTTTTTTAATTTTATTTTCACATTGAAAATCTGATTTGCTTCAGTCTCAAAGAGCGTGTTTATGTAAAATTAAATGAGCGCTGGCAGTGAGCTACCTTTTTATTTTTTTCTCCTAAACAGGAAAAGGGTGAATCCGATGCAGGCTGATTTCTGGCTTACATCACAGTCCAGTCAGATTTTCTGAGAATTACCTTCCACAAGGTGATCTGGGGACCTCAGTTTACCACCTCCCAGTGGACTATGGGTGCAGTGAGTGGAGATGATTTTGTGAGAGTTTTTAGGCCAATCCTGGAAGTGATTTTGTCACTTCTGGCTGCACTCCATTGACCTGAACGGAATCACACAGCTCCACTCAAGTAGGGGAGGCTGGGAGGGTTCCGTGCCTTTAGAGAAAGGCCTGTGGCTGGAAGCCCTGCGGTAGGCATGGCCACGCCCTGATGAAGGTGCTCGACAAACGTGAACGTCTCCTGAGCCCCCTGTGGCACCAACACTGAGTCAGTCTGTGTTTTGGATGTTTAATTTTGGGGATCCATTTGCTGATGGTGAATTCAACAATGATATTACTGATTATTCATTTAAAGGGAGGGGAATCACAAATATTGAGGCTAGTACCGAACAACCTCTTCCAACAGGCCACTGTGACTGTTGTGGATGGAGATGGACACCTGGTAAGTGATTTAATCTACCAATAATCATGGAGCACGGGCACTGTCTTCCCCAGGCCAGGACTCAGAGGCTGAGCCTGGGGTGCGGAGAGGCTGAGCCCACAGCCCCAGGGTGAAGGAGTGGAGCTCCCTGAGTGCGGCTTATCTTTCAGGGAAGCCCACACTCTTTTGCAACAACACTCAAGGTGAGGGCCCCTTCAGACTCTCCCAACTCCACCCATGGCCACAGCTTCCAGGCTCGGGTCCTGTTCCTACTAACCCCTCAAGCTCCTTCTCATCCACATGTCCAGGCTCACTTTAGTCACACTGGTAGCAGGGAATTGACCTTGAGAGCAGAACCAGCACCCTTGCCCTGCTTGCCTGCGTGAACTCTTATATCAGCAGGAACTGTACCCAGGTACTTACTCTGTCAGATCACAGTCAAGTGCAGGTCCAGTGTTTTGGGTCAGATGTCAGTGGGCAGGCTCAGCACTCATTCGGAGAAATAATGGCTTTGTAATTGGTTATTTGTAGGAATAACCAACTATCTGCATAAATTAACTGATTTCTTCTCATAGTATGTCCCCTATAGACAGTGAGGGCTCAATTTGCTGTTGGTGAATTTGCTAATGTGAGCCTATTGATTAATCCACTTAAAGTGGGGTGGTTCCCAACACTTGAGGCCAGCTGAGCCCATGGAAAGGGTGGGAACTGACCCACAAAGCCATCAGCTGCTGGGGAGCACAGGGCAACTCAGTGAGGCATTTCTCTGGCCACACTGCCTACTACCTGCCCTTCACTCCCACCAAGCACAGCTCCCTCAGAGTCGCGTGGCTGCTCTGCTGCCCAAGGAACCTGTTCCTCTGGGCATTCTCAAAGGCCTGAATAGATGAGTGCCATGTTCAGTGCCATGAGTTTCCTGATGTGGGATGTATACCATGTCCGAGGTCCAATGGTGGGGACTGTGACATGCCCAGTGTCCAATGATAGTGGGTGGGCGCCATGCCCAGCATCCAGTGATTATGGGCAGGCACCATGCCAAGTGTGCTATGATGGTGGATGGGCACCATTTCTAGTGTCTAATGATGGTGGACATGTATGTTCAGGGTCAGTTGATGGTGGATGAGTGCCATGTCCAGTGTCCCACAATGGTGTGCCATGCCCAATGTCTCATTCAAGTGTACAAGCACCTTGCCCAGTGTCCAATGATGGTGGACAGGCACCATGCCCATTTTCCAGTGATTATGGACAGGTGTCATGCCAAGTGTCCAATGATAGTGGACCATGCCCAGTGTCTGATGAGGGGGTATGGGTGCCATGCCCAATGATGGCAGGCAGGCATCATAGCCATTGTTCAGCAATTATGAACAGGTGCTATGCCACGTGTCTGATGATGGTGGATGGGCTCCATGCTCAGTGTCCATTGGTGGTAGATGGGTACCATGCCCACTGTCTAATGAGGAAGTATGGGCACCATGCCTAGTGTCCAGCCCATTGTCCAGTGATGATGGATGGGCATGATGCCCAGTGTCCAATGATTATGGATAGGCACCATGCCCAGTGTTCAGTGATGGTAGACTGGCACCATGCCCAGTGTCCAATGATTATGGACAGGCTCCATGCCCAGTGTCTAATGATGGGGAATGATAGAGTTTGGATGTTGTCCCCACCCAAATCTCATGTTGAATTGTAATCCCCAATATTGGAGATGTGGTCTGGTGAGAGGTGATTGGATCATGGCAGTGGATCCCTCATGGCTTGGTGCTGTCTTCGAGATAGTGAGTGAGTTCTTGCAAAATCTGGCCATTTAAAAGTATGTGGCACCTTCCCCCTCGTCTTACTTCTGCTTCCACCATGTGATGTGCCTGGTTCCCCTTTCCCTTCAGCCATGATTGGAAGCTTCCTGATGCCTCCCCAGAAGCCAAAGCTACAATGCTTCCTACAGAGCCTGTGGAACTGTGAGCCAATTAAAACTCTTTCCTTACAAATTACCCAGTCTCAGGTACTTATTAATAGCAATGCAAGAAAGGTCTAACACAGCAGACAAGTACCATGCCCAGTGTCTGCCGAGGGTGTATGAGCACACAGCCCAATGTCCTCTGATGGTGGGGCATTTGTCTGGGGGTCTGTGAAGAGCCGGGAACACCTCAGCCATGTTAGGGAGAAGCACCCTGGCCTGTGGAGTCCCCTCGTCCTTCTTTCTGTACCGTGACTGCTCCTCCAATCAGAGAATACGTTTCTCCTCACCACGTTTTACCTGTTTTCATAGGTATTTGTCCTTTTCGCCTCCCTGATAAATTTCAGGCCGCTCAGGGGCTGGGCCCATGGAAGCCCCGAGACTCTGGATTTCCTGGCACTGGATCTCAGCAGTGTTAATGGATGGATCGTTGCCAGGGTACAGAAGTGGCCCAACTTTTCTTCAGATATTTATCACAAGTTAGAGGGAGGATTCCCTTTCTACCTCTCGAAAAGCCCAAACTGCTCACCACTTAGACCTGGAAGCCTTTACAGGAAACAAAAACTCCTGGCGTGGAAGACAGAACTTCCAGAGAAAGAAAGAAAAAGGATTAGCAACTTTGTATGGAACCTTGTATTAGGCCATTCTTGCACTGCTATAAAGAAATAACTCAGACTGGGTAATCCATCAGAAAAGAGGTTTACTTGGCTGGTGGTTGTGCAGGCTGTACAGGAGGCATGGTGCTGGCATCTGCTCAGCTTCTGGGGAGGCCTCAGGGAGCAGTCACTCATGGCGGAAGGTAAAGCGGAAGCAGACACACCTCACGGTGAGACTGGGAACAAGAGACAGAGTAGGAGGTGCCACGTGCTTTTAAACAACCAGATCTCACTCATCACCAAGGGATGATGCCAAGCCATTCATGTAGGATCTGCCCCCACGATCCAGCCATCTCCCGTCAGGCCCCACCTCCAACACCGAGGATCACATTTCAACATGAGAGCTGGGTGGGGACACACATCCAAACTCTATCAGACCTTTGCCTTCACGATTTCACAGGTCTCACTGTGAGCACGCACCACAGGGCCATCTGCTGTCTGCCATCACTGTCTGTTATGATGGCAGTGCCTCATTTGGGCTGCCTGGGGCCATGTGTTTCAGTTGTCCCCTTCTGATGGCCGTGCCTGGGAAGCCACAGGAGTAGTTGCTCAGTGTCAGGACCCCAGACTCCTGGTCCAAAACCCAGAACCACTTCTTAAGTGACCTTGGGCAGATCATTTAAGCTCTTTTCCATCTCTGAAATGACTATAATAATGGAAACCACTTTCTACTGTCGTTATAGAGACAAAGCAAGTGAATGCAGAGATGCCTTAGAGCATTGCTGCATGTCAGTGCCCAATAAATTGTCGATAAATAGTAGCCTCTGATGTCTCCATTTCCCAGATGAGGAAACTGAGTCTCTGAGAGGTTGAGAGATTCGTCCAAGGCTGCACAGCTAGAGTGTGGCAGAGAAGGGACTCAGAGTTAACTCTGTCTTCACCTGCCTATTTATCACAGGGTTGGCCAGACCCCAAGATCTCCCGTACAGTACGCTGATGTGGCTCCGATGGCACCAGCCCCAGCCCTGGTGTGTATTGAGTTGTTGGTGGCGTGCCGGTGGCAGCAGAGAAGGGCAGGTGCTTTCACTGGAGTCTTTAGCACACAAGGCAATGGGTCCAGCTGGGTCTTCTGATGCTTAGATGTGGAGTTGGACTGAAATGCCTGGACCAGACATCATTTAAGGATGAATACATTGTTCTGGTATGTTCTCATAGGGTCACAGAGACACAAAACAGAAACAAAGGTTTTCTCTTTCTATTTTTCTGTTTCTCCACCTTGATGACATTACTCATCATAGTGTGTTAGAATAGTGTCCCTGCCAAAGCCATGTCTACCCAGAGCCTTGGAATCCGGCCTTATTTGAAAATAAGGCTTTTTGGCTGGGTGTGGTGGCTCACATCTGTAATCCTAGCACTTTGGGAGGCCGAAGTGGACGGATCACCTGAGTTCAGGAGTTCAAGACCAGTCTGGCCAACATGGTGGAACCCCGCCTCTACTAAAAATACAAAAATGAGCTGGGCATGGTGGCTTGTGTCTGCAGTCCCACTTGCTTGGGAGACTGAAGCAGAGATTGTGCCACTGCACTCCAGCCTGGGTGGCAGCTTAAGACTCCATCTCAAAAAAAAAAAAAAAAGAAAAAGAGAAAGTAGGGTTTTTGCAGATGTCATGAGTGGAGATGAGGTCATCCTGGAGTAGGGTGGGCCCTGAATCAAATGACTAGTGTCTCCATAAGCAGAGGAGAGGACATGCAGAGGGACACGGGGGAAGAGGGTGGCATGACAGTGGAAGCAGAGGCTGCAGCGAGGCACAGACATTGACAAGCCGAGGCACAGCCGGGATGGCTGGCCACTGTGGGAGCTGACGGGACAAGAAAGGAGCTCCCGGTGCCTTCAGAGGAAGTGGCACACCTTGGTCTCAGACTTCCGCCTCCAGAGCTGGGAGAGAAGAGATTCCCTTGTGCAAACACTTGGTCTATGGTGCTTCGTTGTGGCAGATGCAGCAAGCAGGCCCACCCACGAGTAAATACGAGGTGGGCAGTGGAGTTACTCCTCACTGGGGTGGGATGAGGCCGGAGGGAAATGAAGAGGTGGGTGCAGAAGCCCAGCTCCCATGGGGTCTTCTCTTTCCCATCCGTGGCTGGCTCCTGCGTGGCTCCTTCTGCCGCCGGTCTGCCTGTCCTGACTTGATCTTATTTGCCCTGGTGTAGCTGCCTTCCCCCTCCTCTCACCTCTGCCCTTTCCGGGTGGGGCCCTGTCCTCCGCCCCCAGGAACACCCCAGCCCCTGGGCCTCTAGGCTCTGCTGCCTGGCGCTGCTATCCAGAGCGCGTGACTCACTCCTGGCCTGTTGGGCTGTCACCTGGCCAGGGGCGGACATGGAGGCGGTTAGGCTTCGGAACAGTTTCCTTCTCCTCTGGGACTGTGCAACTCCATAATTCGTCAAACCCCGTAATGCCAGACAGTTTCCTATCTTTCAAAGGTTGAGCAAATCAAGTTTTCATAGACTACAGCTGATCTACTGACAGGCACAAATTGCTTAAGAAGAATTCATCTCACTCTGGGCAAATCCATCAGCCTAGGGTTAGTCATCGGGCATCTCCTTCCAGAGCAAGGGACCAAGAAGTGGAAGGAGGCAGCAAGCAGGAGACGCTCGGGCCCTGCCCGCAGCCAAGGACAGCCCTGGGCGGGGCCGTAAGAAACAAGAGTGTTTCCTGTCCTCATCCTGACTGAGGCCCTCACTCCGCATACCTAACGCCAGGTCGAGCATTAAGCACCCAGAGATACTGTGCATGGCACACCCCTGTGGGTAGCCTCCTTGCTCTTCTGGTTCAAGCGGGACCCCTGGTGTACCCCCATCTACCTCACTATAGCCCCACACAGGTTTTCACCATCCTGTGGCCCAGCCCCTGCCCCCTGCCATGCAGTCACCCACCAGCCCCCATGGAGGCGTCTGCCCAGCTCTCAGCCCTGGGGCAAGCTCACTTCCCAGGTCTAGCCAGAGAAAGTGAGGCCCTGCTCACACCCTGATCTCACCTCCTGGCCTCCAGACCTTGAGGGAGCTTTCCGCTGTGTGAACCCCCCGGGCCGCAGGGCCTTGTCCTGGCAGACACAGCAAGACCACCCAGAGGTGCATGTGAGTGGGAGGGTGGCAGCCAGGATGCTTTTCTCACCCAAGAGGTGAGGGCAAAGGAACATGACGAAGAGAGAAACCAGATCACAAGGGGCTCCCTGTGCCTCTGCCCCTCCTGTCCATGTGGTGACTGTGGTGGACACCAGCTGGCCCCAGAAAAGGTGGCGGGAGGCAGAGACAGGCTGGGCCATCCAGGAAGGGAGCCGGGAGGCCAAGTGGGAGTGATGGGCTTTAGCCTCCCTGAGGGGCTGTCCTCCCTCGTTATTAAATAACCAGGTTTGTCTCTGTGGCTTGGGTGGCAGAGATTCACGTAACCCAGGGGACTCGGCGGGAGGAGGTAAAGGGGTCCCGAGGGAGGAAGCGTGACGCGGATCGAGGATGGGGCTGGGCTTGAGGAGGAGTAGGGAAGAAGAGTGTCCTCCAGGGCTGTGGGAAGGCCGGGGAGAAAGGGAGCGTGAGAAGCAGCCCCGCCCTGAGGGGCTGGAGAGACCCTCCCAGAGGCTTGGTCCGCTGCTTGCTGTGAAGAGGGTCCCTTTTGGTTGATATGCGGAGGGTGCTGTGTAAGCTTGGAGCCAAGACAGCCAGGTTTTCACAGCTTGGCAAAGCCCAGACTTGCTATTTGTTATGGGTTGAGGTGTGTCCCCCAAAAACCAGGGTTCTGGAGCCCGAAACTGTGGCATCTGTGAATGCGACTTATTTGGAAATAGGGTCTTGCAGACATGGTGAAGTCGTGATGGGGCCATCAGGGTGGGCCCTAGTACAACATGATGCCGTCCTGTGGGAAGGGGAGAACTCTGTGTGGACACTCCCATGGGAGAAGGGCTGGGATGGGGGCAGAGATGGATGTACTGCATCTAGAGCCAAGGAACCCCGAGACTCAAGGCGCCCCCAGGAGTTGTGGAGGGGCCATGGAGGACTCTCCAAGTCTCAGGCAGGCAGTCGTGCTAACATCCTGACTTCAGACTTTCCAGCCTCCAGAACTGGGGGAGGATGCGTTCCTGTTGTTTTCAGCCCCCTAGTCTGGGGTTTGTTGTGACTGCAGCCCCAGGAAGCGAGTTCAGCACTACAAGTTGCATTGCAAGCAGAACCCTTCAGGAGAAGTGCCAGGAACTGCGTGGTCCAGCTTGGGCGACGGGTGGTGAGAAGCACCTTGCCAGGAAAGGAGATGGTGGCTCTCCAGGCCAGGCAGCTCTGTCTCCTCTCTGGCCCCAACCGCCACAGCAAACTGAGGCTCCAGACAGGAGGCTGAGCACCAGCTGTCTCTGCCCCATGCCCACGCCTGCCTGTAAGCGGAGGACATTTTATCGGCACAGACGTCAAAAGCATTAAAAAGCATCCCACATGGTAATGTTACATACACGCGAGGTAATTCTGTGTGTCTGGAGAATGGATATAGCATAAATTGGGTCTTTTGGCCAAAATGAGAAATAACAGATGCAAAGATATAGCAACTTAACAAATCTACAGTTTTGCTCCACTTTTGGTTAAGACTCTTATTTGCTATTGATGAAGAATCAAGGACTGAAATGATGTAAAAAAGTTAAGAATATTTATTTAAACCAAACTTTTTATCTAAGGTCCAAGCACAAATAAAATAGCTCCTGCAACATTATGTTCCAGCGCCGAGCACCGTACGATAACTGTGCCTCAAGATTACCTTCCATTTCAAGTTTTAAGCATTTTTCCAGAAACATCAATAACCTGAGTTAGAACCTTGATGGCTCAGTCATGTTGTTAGTCTCAAGATGAAAAACATGAAATCGTTTGGAGAAAAAGACAGATAAATCTAATGGTTCCAAATTACAGATCCTCCATGGTGGATCAAAAGCTTACTGGGACATTTTCCTGTAAAGGCAAGGTAATTCACGATACTGGTGGTGCCATTTCAACAAATCATTGCCAGAAATGTGGGTTTGGGAGGCCACCAGGCTGGTGGGCATCGGTTGTTCCACCAGGCTAGAATACAATTGCCTGTGTGTGTGTGTGTGTGTGTGTCTTATATATGTTTCTGTGTTGTGGTGTGTGTTTGTGTGCACAGTCTCAATGCAAGTAAGTTATCCAGGCACACGGGACACCCATTAGAGTGCCTTTAGGAAGTTGAGCCAATAATTGTTTTAATAAACCATGTCAGAATTTTCACTGGGTGCTTGCCCTTCTTCCTTATGAAGATGTTTAATTTACTCATTGTTGAACAAAAAGGCAGATGCTTAAGACTTTTCATCACCATAAAAGAAGTGTTGTCAATGGCAAATGAGTCAGTAAATACATCCTAACAGCAATATGCTGCAAAATATGTCAGTTTGAGGCCAAACATGTTCCTTTATTAGCATTGATGTTCTCCATCTTGAAGCTCCTGTTTCAGCCTCATTTGGGTGGAAGGAGGAATTCGGGGAGTAAGGCAGCTCCGCAGAAATTGTTGACACGTCATCTCCCTTCACCAAAGGTCAACATTTGATGGAAAGTTACACATGATAAAATAATTCCCAAATTTGGTTTCTAGAGCAGGGTTCTTCACCTGGCTGCCTTTGGTCTCACTAGAGGAACCATTTCAACGCTCTGATGTTCCGGCTGCACCCCATACCACCTATGTCAGAATCACCAGGTGTTGAGATCAGTGTAAGTATTTTTTTAAGCTTTCAGATATTTCCAATGTGCAGCCAAACCTGAGACCCAGTGCTCTACCTTGCTACGTGAACTGTGGTCCTTGGATGAGTGCTGTCAGTGCCACCTGGGAGCTCGTTAGCACCGCAGACTCTCAGGGGCCCTCCAAACCTGGTGAATTTGAGCCTGCGTTTTGACAAGATTCCCCAGGACTGCTGTGCACGTTAAAGGTTGAGAAGCTTAAGCATGGAGACGTCGCTCTGCCCCTGTGTGGCACTTAGGAAGCCAAATGTGTGGAATCAATTCCCCACGGCCAGGACAGTCTCGAAGAGAGGGGAAGAAAGCCTCTGTTTCATGGGGCCTGGTTGCTAGCAACTCTCTTGCTAATTTGTGGGTCCTTAGGCTGAGCACACACATAACCCTGAGGAAACATAATGTTTTCATAGGCCTCACAGGCATGGAGAGCTTTAGGAGAACCCCGCACACACGTGTATTCTTTCTTAAAATTGATCTCCCTGAGAACACCTCTCTTCAGCCACATCTCCTTTCCTTTCACTTTGAGCCCCTGCCACCATGCACAAGGTAGCCGCCACTCACACCCATACCACCTCTCTCTACAGCGCTTTGCTCTGGAGTTTGAAATACCTGCTATTTTTGCAGAAAGCAACCTAGGGAGGATAACCCAAAAGGAATGAAATGATTTTTGTGTAAAGGTGGATGGGAATGGGGTTAAAGGGATGGGGAAATATCTCGTTATGTAATTTTGAATTTTTGAATTGTGGTTAATGATTCATATGCTTAAGAAAATAAAATGAAATAATTAGATAGGGAAAAATACTCTAAATTGAATCCAGCCAGAAACAAATAAATCTTACTGTATATCAGGTGAATAATATGACCACAGTGAAGGGAAAAAACTCAGCAACTTCTGAACACAGTAGTTTACTATATATCCTCAATTTGATGGGGGAGAAAAAAAAAAGAAAACTGCAAGCAAAACTTGAAATCTCTTAGCAGGTTTATGTTTTGCCATACAGTGTAGTGATTCTGAAACTCTTTTGTGTATGTTGCAGAATTGAGAAAATTGTGTTTGCAAAATGTTGAGCAGCCATATTGATTGTATTAGAAGCCAGAATTCTCAGTGTTGAAGAGAGAACTACAGGATGGGAAAAGGCAAGGAAGGACCCATGGGTATCACTATAAACCTTTAGAATAAGCATCAGAAGTGGCATTTTCCAATGAAAGGGCCTAGAAACACTGGCAGCCCGGCAGCAATGAGCACAACTTATATGCAGATCATGATTTCTAGATCACCATTCCATAGTGAAAGGAACTGTGGCATTTTGAGAAATGGCTGATTTTAGAGAAAAAATGGGCCAAGTACAAGATAAGCCTGGAATGTCTTGATCTATAAAGTAGGAAATGCTCAAAAATGAAAGAGTCATGTCAGAATGGCATAGAAGTCAGCTTGGAGATGCCTTCTACTGGCCAAAGCTGGAGCAATTAACCACATAAAAATAAATGCTAACCGTAATAGAGTATAAGCCATTAAACAAAATAAGAATTCATGATCCACCTTAGAAAGAAAGAAAGAAGAGAGGAAGGAAGGAAAGGAGGGAGGAAGGCAGGGAGGGAGAGAAGAAGGAAGGAAAAGGAGGAGGGAAAGAGGGAACATTACTTACAGTAGAATGCCAATTAATAAATTTGGAAGGACTGACGGAGTTAGCAAATCAACATTTTGCAAACACAATGTTAATACTTAACTTGGGCAAAAATAATGAACACACACTAAAACCATTCTGCAAAGAGTAAAAAGAAGCGACATATTTACATGGTGTTAACTTAAAAATCACACACTTTATAAATTTAGAAAGGAGAGCTATATTTCTTAAGAAGAGAATTACAACCTGCAGGCAGGAAGCACAGTCTCAGGCTAAAAGAATGAAAGCAAGCTCTTCTCTAGAGGGACGGGTGAAGTAGGCTGGCTGAGTATACATGAGGGGCTATGAATATTCATGAAGGGGAGTTCTGTGCATGTATGATGAGCAAACATGTATGTTCCATGTATTACGTTCACCTGTATGTCAAAAGTTGAGGCGGGGCCTTAGCGGCACTGAGTGTGCAGCCTCTGTAAACTGGGCCATGGTCAGTGGTCTCTGGTCAGGAGAAAGTTACTGAAACCAGCCTCTTGTGCAATCAAAGCTGTAGCTACGGCTGGTGGAGCCGGGGGTCAGTCAGTCAGAGTCTGGTGGTGGGTGGGCTGCAGCTGCTTCAACATTGCTTAGCTCAAGGCCAGTGCTTGATTAGCGGCTAGACAAAAAGAAATTATTTTTAAAAAACCTATCTGGAGAGAGATCCAAGATAGCCAATCACTAGCAGCTCAGGATTGCAGCTCCCAGTAAAAGCGCAGAGAGCCAGTGGACGCCACACTTACAGATAAATTTTTGCTGCCCACGGACCAGGACATTCCTAGCGGAGGAGCCCCACGGGTCGCCAGCGTGACCCTTTCTGCTGGTGCGGCTTTTTTGCCAGCACCTCGGCTTGGCAGCTCTTGGTGCGGAGTAAACGGGACTGGGTCTCCTTTTGGATGATGTTTGGAGCTCTGTGAAGGCAGAGCAGTCCATCCAGCTGATTGAAAAAGAGACTGAAGAGGGAAGTCAGACCGGAGACCCCCGGGCAGAAAAGCACCACGAATTTCAATGCTGCTGTTTTAGCTAGCGTTGTGGGTCGCCACAGTGAAAATCACATAGATTCCGGAGCTGGGAATTAACAAGCTGGATGTCCACTCAGAGACCTAATTTGAAAGTTGGTAATTACAAAGACAACAGATGTGTAAAACCATAAAGATGCCAAGAAGCCACCATAAAAAAACTGGAATACTCAAAATCAGAAAGTCTCTCCTTCTACAGAGGACGCTAGTTCCTCATCAGTAACGGAACAAGGCTTGATGGAAAACGAGTGTGAAGAATCATCAGAATTAGGCTTCAGAAGGTGGATAATAAGAAACTTCTGTGAGCTAAAA
>CAUYQU010030553.1:0-104746 GCA_963574635.1 Cheracebus regulus
ATAAAGCTGCTGCATGAGCATAGCGCATGTAGCCCTCCAGACCCCGCCTTTTCTATCTCCTTTTTTCCGGCGCACGCTCTCTTCCAGGTTTGGGACCTTCTCGCTGGACGAGATTCCCGGGCTCGCGTTCAGTTCACAACAATGATCAATTTAATTTTATTCTTTAAAAGACTAGACACCTTTCATTTAAATACTCTGCCAAGTTTGGAGAATTCTCTACCTTTCAGGTCCATGCCAACCCAAAGGAAAGGCCAGAAACCTGCCTTCCCAGCTTCCCTTGCAGCTGGGCTGCAGACACAGGAGTCCAATTCATAGCACGTCATTAGTCAGACATACTAGAATTTTTTTGGGTGCTAGAGACATAAAGAAGAGTTGCCATGAAATCTACTCTGGGGATGGTGTTCATAGATGCATGCAGTTCCTGGAGGTGTCAGAGTTATAGAGACGGTCTCTAGGCCCCATAACCATGAGGTAAGCTGGGTGTCTCTGCCCAGTCATGCAACAGTTGTGGGGCACGGGGCAACTGGGACCCCTGGGCCAACTCTGTGGAGTGATTTGGAAGGCATGATTAGCTTAGATGATTGATCGCCTGGAGAAGAGGCTGCCGGGTTTATAACAGACAGGGTCTGCCATGTAGGTTGACTGCAGCTGTGAAGAGAACACGGAGCAGGAGACCAGGAGTTCTGGTCTGGGCTGATTTACTTATTTTCTCAAGAAACAATCTTTTTTATTTTTTGTGAGACAGAGTTTCGCTTTTGTTGCCCAGGCTGCAGTGCAATGGCACGGTCTTGGTTCACTGCAACCTCCACCTCCTGGGTTCAAGCAATTCTCCTGCCTCAGCCTCCCAAGTAGCCGGGATTACAGATGCCACACCAGGCTAATTTTTGTATTTTTAGTAGACATGGGGTTTTACCATGTTGGCCAGGCTGGTCTTGAACGCCTGGACTCAGGTGATCCACCCGCCTCGGCCTCCCAAAGTGCTGGGATTACAGGCATGAGCCATCATGCTTGGCCTAATTTTTTGTTTAGAGTTGAGTGCTGTATGATTTTCGGACCTGACCTTTGTTTCTATGTATTTCTGGCAAGCCACTTAACCTCTCTGGGCCTTGGCCTCCTTATCGCCAAAATGAGATGGCCAAAGTAGATAATTTTGAGGTCTTTCTTCATATTCCACTCATTTTTTTCTTCTCTCTTTTGTAACACTTTTATGTTTAGAGCTCTAATTTTTTTTTTTTTTTGAGACGGAGTCTTGTGATGTTGCCCAGGCTGGAGTGCAGTGGTGTGATCTTGGCATCTTTGCTCACTGCAACCTTCGCCTCCCGGGTTCAAGTGATTCTTCTGCCTCATCATCCTTAGTAGTTGGGATTACAGGTGCATGCCACCATGCCCAGCTACTTTATTTATTTATTTAGTTTTTGCATTTTTAGTAGAGACGGCTTTTTGCCATGTTGGTCAGGCTGGTCTCGAACTCCTGACCTCATGATCTGCTCACCTCAGCCTCCCAAAGTTCTGGGATTACAAGCGTGAGCCACTGCGCCCAGCTAGAGCTCTAATTTTTTGTTGTCAAAGACTCGTGGATATGGCTAGTGTTGCCAATAGGCTCAGCTATATCCCCTTAACACCTACTCCTAGCTTATGAGTGGTGAGTTAGTGGACAGGAGAAGTCATGGAATAAGCATGCTGTGTCTTCCAGGACCATCAGTTTTACTCAAAGATTTGGGAGAAAAGCATTGGAAAATTTTGCTTTCTGTTACATAATACATACCTCAGAGTTGCCCCAAGGGTCCCAGTTGCCCCATGCCCCCTAACTGTTGCATGGCTGGGCAGAGACACCAGACTTGGATAATTGCTACATTCCTTTGGGGGATATGTGTTTGTTCTTTGTGACTGGAAATCTTTTGATAGAAAATTGTGTGTAGCAATGATAGTTAATATTTTCTGAATTTGACAAGTGACTTAAATCTATTGAATATCACTTGGGTTTTCTATCCCTATTAGGTTTCTCATCCTCAGCACTAGTGACTTTCTAGGCCGGATAATTCCTGGTTGTGGGGACTATCCTGTGTGTTGTAGGATGTCTAGCAGCATCGCTGGCCTCTACCCACTAGCTGCAAGTAGCAGTTCCCCAAGTGTGACAACCAAAAATGTCTCCAGACCTTGCCAAATGTCTACTGGGGGGCAAAATGGCCCCCAGTTGAGAATCAATGACGTAGATGGATTTGAATTCCTACTCAGCCCCTTACTTATGATTAATAGTTCTGTGACCTTGGACAAAGTATGCAATATCAGTAAACTTTATCTTCCTTATCTGCCAAATGGGGATCCGCTCATAAGACTGTTGTCTGCCCTAAAAGAGGTCTCAGGCATCATGATTTTAGCATAATGTTTCATTGGTCACAGGTGTTCCATGAATCTTAGTTTTTCTTCTTCCCTTCAGATTTCTGGGACTGTATAACTTTCTAGTTGAGACAGATCTTAAAAGTTATCTTACCCGAATTCTTCATTTTATACATTAAGAGACTGAGGTTCCTTGAGATAAATTGTCCTCTCAACCCTAAGTCTATCTTTTACTCAAGTAATGAAAAAGAGACATAGCGAAATGAAATTGTACAGAAGTGGATGAGTTCAAGGGCTCTCTCCTGTCAAGGCTGATTTGCAAGACTCTTGTCCCTGCAGATTTCCTCATGATGTATTACCTCTGAGATAATTCCTGAAGCCCTAAATCCCCATGTGACTCAGAGTGAGTTCAGATGTATGGTGTCAGGGACCATCAACTGTTATGTTGGAAATACTTGTCCTGTGGACTTTGGATGTTGGAGAATGGTAAATATTGAGACAAAATGTATGGACTATGGGAGTTAATGCTCCAAGCAAGTCAACCTTTGAAAAAAATTTAGACTCGCCAAGAACACATAACAGCTGTTCAAGAGATGGAACAAAAGAATCAGAAAGATAAATGGAGAACTCCACTGTGGTTTTTTCTTCTCTGTCAAGAATAAGGATATTCTGACTGAAAAGACTGGCACAAACTGATTAAAGAGATGAAATATTCTCAGAGGGGAGAAATGAGGTAACGGCTGTCTTGAAAGACTTTGTCTCTTGGCCCCAGCAAATCACTCTACAAGCTGTCATTATATTTGCTGGTGAGATCACAGGATTGCTACTGATAATCTGAGGGACTCATGAAAAATAGGAATCATACTGGATGACTAAGGATGGACAATTACCTTGATTTTTAGGAAATACAATTAATTTTCCCTCCCTCTTCCACCCACTATGGACTCATGAGCTTGGCACCAGTCCTGGGCAAAATTCCATAAGAGATTATTCTACTAATGGCTTATGAGCGCTTACAAATTAAGCAGCAATTCCTCTAAGCCAGTAGCATTTCAGTAAAACAGGTCATGCCAGAGTAATCTAATTTCCTTTTTTGATTAAGGCCATTAGACTGGTTGAGCAGATATGTGGAGTGAGCACAGAATATCCAGATGACAGCAAGACGTGTCTCATGTGACGTTATTGAATGCCAAATGTGGAAAGATAGGCTGAATACAGGTATCATGCAGTGACTTCATAATTATACCCAGTGGATACAAATTAATGAATGGAAAGTGATATGGAAGCAAGCCCCCTGTGGCTGGTGCAGGGCGTTAGTCTTGGGCCTTTGCCTGTCCATGGTTTATTAGCATATACCAGGTCAAGCAATGGATGTGCCATATCCTTTGCTCTTTGGGGACCTCCTTGGTCCATAGACAATTAGGAAGAGATAGATATAGGTAGCCATAGTTTGTGCCAGGTGACCCGAAATTCCAGGGTACAGCTTATTAGACATATTGCCTCAGGGATATATTTCATGGTATTGAAGGCACTTGTAGATCTGGCCCCTGGCTACCTCTCTAATGTCATTTTTCTCTGTCCCCTTCCCCATGCTTATAACATTTCACCATACCAATTTATAGTACTGTGCATACACCATGTTGTTGTACGCCCCTTTCATTTAGCCTTTTCTTGTCTCTGACTGGAATACCCTCCTTTCTTTACTGCCTACTTCCTGATCTGTCTGACAAACTCCCACTCATCTTTCAAGACTCAGCAGGCCAGGTGCGGTGGCTCATGCCTGTAATCCCAGCAGTTTGAGAGGCCAAGGCGGGTGGATCAGTTGAGGTCAGGAGTTCAAAACCAGCCTGACCAACATGGTGAAACCCTGTATCTACTAAAAATATAAAGATTAGCCAAGCATGATGACAGGTGCCTATAATCTCAGCTACACAGGAGGCTTAGGCTGGAGAATTGCTTGAATCCAGGAGGCAAAGGTTGCAGTGAGCCAAGATCGTACCATTGCACTCCAGCTTGGGTGACAGAGCGAGACTCTGCCTCAAAAACAACAACAACAACAACAACAACTCAGCAAAAGGCTGTGTGTGGTGGCTCACACCTGTAATTCCAGCATTTTGGAGGGACAAGGCAAGAGGATCACTTGAGCCCAAGAGTTCAAGATCAGCCTGGGCAACATAATGAGACCTCGTGGCTACAAAAACGTAAAATGAACCAGGTGTAGTGGCACATACTTGTCCCAGCTACTGGGAGGGCTGAGGTGGGAGGACTGCTCGAGTCCGAAAGGTAGAGGCTACACTGTACTTCAGCCTGGGCCACAGGAAAAAAAATTAAAAGTCCATAAAAAAATTAGACAGGGCATGGCGACATGTACCTATAGTCCCAGTGACTCAGGAGGCTGAAGTGGGAGGTTTGCTTGAGCCTACAAGGTTGAAGCTGCAATGAGCCATGATCTTACCACTGCACTTTGGCCTGGGCCACAGAACAAGACGGTGCCTCAAAAATAAATAAATAAATAAAAAGACTCAGCTACAGCTTCATGTCAACTGTCAAGTCTTTCCTCTCCTTTGTACTCTTTCCATACACCATTCCTTTTTTTTTAAATTTTCTTCCCATACACCATTCCTAATGCATTATTCCCCATCTGAATTTTGATGCTTGTACCTCCCACTGTTTTAGTAATTATCACAGTGTATTAATAACCTATTTACTAGTCTGTCTCCCCTGCATTCTGTTCTCCACCCACACTGCCCTTCCCATATAAATACTTTCAGCTTATTGAGGACAGGGACTGGATCCTACCCAGAGCTTGGCACTTAGCAGAGATACTCAGTAAAAGAATAAATGAATAAAAATGAATGAATACCTTATATAAAAACCCATTATTCTGGCTCTTTGTTAATGAGTCTCAGTCTATGAGAATCACAATTATATTTCCATGTATCCAATTCAGCTTCCTAAAGGATTTCTTAAAAAAACAAAACAAAACAACAAAAAACGGAACAAGAGTCCTTTTCCCTCTAGCCACTGCTGTCTCAATAAGGGCTTATAAATGCATTGGAACAGCAACAGGACTCTCATACACAAACCACAGGACCATAATCTTGCAGATCCCAAGGATGTCAGTGCCTTGATTCACTGGGAAGTATACAGCAAAAATCCAATTTTTCAAGGCTCTCCTTCTGTACCCCCCAGGAAATCACATCCATGCTTACTAGATAGCAGGAAACATTTTTAGATCTCTTGTCTGCCCTCCCTTTTTTTTTTTTTGAGACAGAGTCTCGCTCTGTCACCCAGGCTGGAGTGCAGTGGCTCAATCTTGCCTCACTGCAACCTCTGCCTCCCAGGTTCAAGCCAGGTTCCTGCCTCAGCCTCCTGAGTAGCTGAGATTACAGGCTTTCGCCACCATGCTCGGCTAATTTTTGCATTTTTAGTAGAGACGGGGTTTCACTGTGTTGGCCAGGCTGGTCATGAACTCCTGACCTTGTGATCTGCCTGCCTGGGCCTCCCAAAGTGCTGGGATTACAGGCATGTAATCCGTAGCCACCACGCCCAGCCTTGTCTGCACTTTTTGAAAAGGGAATTGAGCCTCACTCATCTTATTCTTTTTCTTCTAATTGTTTCAGAAAGTACGCACCGCTGTGTTTAAATGCAACCAGATCAGGGAAACAGAATAATTCAGCTTTCCCGTTGCTGTAGGAAGAGTCTAATTATACCGGGAGGATCTGGACCTTTAAAAAGGATGCTCTGTGGCCTAATGAAAGAATTAAAATTCAAATGGGAGCACCAAATGCAAGTCAGCAGGCATCTACGTCTGTGCCAATTATTCAGTTCTAAATAGCTAGACCAGGCAGAGTTTGTTGCAGGTTGGCAGAGGTGCCTGACTGGAAGACTGGCAGTCTGGCCTGATACCAATGCTCCTGAGCTCATTTTGGTCCCCATGTAATGGGAGTTGGCATTCAGCACACTCCAAGACGCAGGGGATGATGCCCCGCTGGTGACCCTTCACACACAAGGCTAGGGCTGGCCTCCCACGGAGATTCCTGCCAAACCAGAGAGACAAAAGCCTGGAGTTCTGGAGCAGATAGACCAGTGTGTGGATCTTCAGTGCGATCACAGAATCTGGAGAAAACTCAGACCTAATGAATCATCTTTAAAGGGGCAGCCACATTTATTAATAATGTATAGAGAGTTTTCTGTTTTGATCACAAGGCAAGTCTGAAATACTTAGAAGTTTATAATCCTTATTGTATGACACCCTGGCCTATTTGTGAAACTTTCATCTGAAGCTCTCTACTTAATGGCTAATGCTTATTAATCATCATGCCATATGTTTGGGCAGAAATTTTCCTTGTAGGTGCCATGTCCTCCCAATGCCCTGGCTAGGAAGCTCTAGAACTCTTGGATCCTGCCTTGTAGTCAAGAAACAAGGGTTAGAGGGCTTACTAGCATGACGATAAGTCAAAATTTGAAATTTTACTCTTTTGTAGCTATCTCTTCAGGGTGTCTAAGTGGATGCTGTCATGAGCAACCCCCGCTCCTCACAGAGATCAAGATAGGGGCATGCCTTTTGTATGCTATGGTTCAAGTGCCCAAACTTTGGAGACAAACAGACTAGATCCCACCCACTATTTTCCTCTATCAGTCATTTGAGGTCTGAAAAGACATCTGTAGGATCTGGAGAAGAGAAGGCTGAACTAAAAGAAGAGAAGGGAGTTTGTTGAATACCTTTTTTTTAGCCCTCACAGAGTAACAGAAGGGAATATGAAGGAATCAGGGCTTTGTGGGACCTACTATCAGGAAGAGAATAGGGAAAAGATAAAGTTTGATCCCTGATTCACACTGTGATGGCTATTTTATGTGTCAACTTGGCTAGGCCACTATATCCAGATCTTTGGTCAAATACCAGTCAAGAGATCTCTGTGAAGATATTTCTTAGATGAAATTAACATTATCAGTAGACTTTGAGTAAAGCAGATTACAGATTACCCTCCATAAACTGGGCAGGCCTCATCCAATCAGTTGAAGGTATTAAGATTATGAAAAGATTGAAGTCTCCTGAGAAAGAGAGAATTCTCCAGACCACCACCGCCACCACCTTCTCCTCCTCTTCCTCTTCCTCCTCACCTCCTCCATCTTCTTCCTCCACCTTCTTCTTATTTCTTCTTCTTCCTTCCTCTTCCTCCTCTTCCTCTTCTTCTTGCTCTCTCTCTGTTTTTTTTTTTTTTTTTTTTGAGACAGGGTCTCTCATTCTGTTGCCCATGCTGGAGTGCAGTGGCACAATCTTGGCTCACGGCAACTTTTGCCACCTGGGCTGAAGCCATCCTCTGGCCTCAGCCTCTCAAGTAGCTGGGACTACATTTATATCACCACCATGCCTGGCTAATTTTGTATTTTTTGTAAAGACTGTGTTTCACCATGTTGCCCAGGCTAGTCCTAAACTCCTGGACTCAAATGATCTGCCCACCTCGGCCTCCCAAAATGCTGGAATTACAGACATGAGCCACCATACCCCAGACTGCCTTCTGACTTAAGCTACAACATCAATTTTTCCCTGGGTCTCCGGCCTACCACCCGCTCTGTAGATATTGAATTTGCCAGTCACACAGTTGGCTCAATTCCTAAAATCTCTCTCTCCCTCTCCTTTCTCTCTTTCTCTTTCTTCATATACATATCTTATTGGTTCTGTTTTTCTTGAGACCTCTAACACACAACATCATATATCAGAATAAATTCAAATGGATTAAGGAATTAAATAAGACAAAAGTACTAGAAGGAAATATTAATAAATATCTTGGCAGGGGTGGGAGAGAGTGAAGGACTTTTTAGAAAATGTCACCATAGAAGAGAAACACAAACAGATTTGATCATGAAAATTCTTTTTTTTTTTTTTTTTAGAGACAGGGTCTTGCTATGTTGCCCAGGCTGGAGTGCAGTGGCAACTACTGATCAGCACTGGAGTTTTGACCTGCTCCGTTTCCAACCTGGGCCGGTTCACCCCTCCTTAGGCAATCTGGTGGTCCCCCACTGCCTGGAGGTCACATGAAAATTCTATTCTAAATATCCAAAAGTACAATTAACATATAAAAATGCAAATGACAAACTAAAGAAAATTCTCAATCTGTGTATCAGACTAAAAGTGAATATATTGAATACTCAAAGAACTGTTAGAATAAAACAAGCTTACCATCCTAATTTTTATAAATGGGCAAGAAGAAGAAAGCAATAAAAGAAAAACAAGTGACCAGTAAATATGCGGAAATATATTTAGTAGCAAAGAAATGCAAATACAAACAAGATGTAATTTTTGCATCTTTTGCCTATCAAAAACTTAAAAGCATGCTAACATGCAGTGTTAGCAATGACATAGCAAAGGGGCTACTGTTGATGGGACAGAAATTAGTATACCTTGATTTAGAGCTCCTTCAACCTCCATGCCTAGGTTTAACATTGAACAAATGTGCAAAGATAGTTATGCAAGTATGTTAACCCCTGCAATGGTTATAAGAGCATACAGTTGAAAACAAACTGGCCAGGTGCCGTGGATCATGCCTGTAATCCCAGCAGTTTGGGAGGCCGAGTTGGGCGGATCACCTGAGGTTGGGAGTTCAAGACCAGCCAGACCAACATGAAGAAACCCTGTCTCTACTAAAGATACAAAAAATTAGCCTGGCATGGTGGCAAATGCCTGTAATCCCAGCTACTTGGGAGGCCAAGGCAGGAGAATCGCTTGAGGTTGTGGTGAGCTGAGATCGCACCATTGCACTCTAGCCTGGGCAACAAGAGTGAAACTCTTTCTCAAAAAAAACAAAAGAAAACAACCTCAACATCCATCCATCTGGTCTTAGTTAGATAAATTATGGTAAGTCAATATAATTAAGATAATTAAAATGGGCTTGTGAATTGTATTTATTCAGGCAGATGCTCATTATTTAGTAAAGAAAAAGGGCAGCTACAAAAATATATGAACAGTAAAATCCCAATTTTGTAAAATATGATTTATAGATGGGGGTAATCTAACATTATGAATAGAGGAAAGTCTGGAAAGAAATAACACCAAAATGTTAACAATGGTGCGTGAACAAGTTATGGAGGACTTAAATTTCAATCTCAATTTGAGTGTGGGTATCTGGTGGGGAATGGGGAATGTTATCTGCAATTTTCTACTAAAACTCTATGTTATTTGTGTAAAAAAAAAAATTTTTTTTTGAGACAGAATCTCGCTCTGTTGCCCAGGCTAGAGTGCAATGGTGTGACCGCAGCTCACTGCAACCTCCGACTATGGATTCAAGCAATCCTCTACCTCAGTCTCCTGAGTAGCTGGGATTACAGGCACTTGCCACCATGCCCAGTTAATTTCTGTCTTTTTAGTAGAGATGGGGTTTCACCATCGTGGCCAGGCTGGTCTTGAGCTCCTGACCTCCTAATCCACCCGCCTCAGCATCCCAAAGTGCTGGGATTAAAGGCATGAGCCACGGTGCCTGGCTTTTGTGTAAAAAATTTTTAAAGGTTATTATTTCTTCTTCTTTTTTTGAGACAGAGTCTTGCTCTGTCACCCAGGATGGAGTATAGTGGCGCCGTCTCAGCTCACTGCAACCTCCATCTCCTGGGTTCAAGTGATTCTCCTGCCTCAGCCTCCCAAATAGCTGGGACTAAAGGCACCCACCACCATGACCGGCTAATTTTTGCATTTTTAGTAGAGATGGGGTTTTACCATGTTGGCCAGGCGGGTTTCAAACTCCTGACCTCAGGTGATCCAGCTGCCTCAACCTCCCAAAGTGCTGGAGTAACAGGTATAAGCCTCTGCACCAAGCCTCTTCTTATGTTTTAGAGAATAACACGCGTAGGGTGGAGGTGGCAGCAAGGTGGAGGTCAGTGTAACAGTAGAATTAGGTACCAAAAATTAGGGGCAATAACTTTGAGAATGTTATAAGGGTTCAGAAACCTCTGTTCTGGTCTCATATTTGTTATTTTTTGCCATTCTTCCATTTCCCTGACTTGATTACAGTAATAGTTATGGGAAAAAGGACTTATCTGGGGGAAGCAAAAAATGAGAAGCAAAGGAGACTGCATCCTGTTCCATAACCTGTCTGACAGAGGAGAGAGTGGGAGCAGCCCAAAAGAAGCGGATAGACAGAGTAGAAAGCAGATGATCCCTGGGTCACAAGTAGGAGGAAAGTGGCTGTGGCAGATTAGGGAGGAATGGCTGCCCTAGAGGATGTGTTTGGTCCCCACCAAACTCAAGAGAGTAAAATAGCCAGTGTGGCAGTGTTGGGAGGTAGGGCTAGGGGAGGTGCTTGTGTCATGTGGTTGGATTCTTCATGAGTAGATTAGTGCCATCTTGTCTCTTGGGAGTGAGTACTCCTTCTAAGAATAGATAGCTCCCGGGAAAGCAGGCTGTTATAAAACAAGGTTCCTCCTTATGCTTGGTCCTTAAGGCATGCTTGCTTCCCCTTCACATCTCCACCATGTGATGATGTAACATGAAGCCTTCACCAGAAGCCAAGCAGATGCTAGCACTGTGCCCTTGGACTTTCCAGCCACTAGAACTGTGAGAGGAAAACAAAAACAAACAAAAAAACCCTTTTTTCTTTATATATTACCCAGCCTCAGATATTCTGTTATAGCACCATTGAATGAACGAAGACAGTCCCATATACATATCTCCAGAGTTTTTGAAAACCACTGACTGCTCTAGTCACACAAACCCAGAGCCCTGTAAGTACCTCACAAATAGAAAATCAAATTATTTTCGGCTGGACATAGTGGCTCATGCCTATAATCCCAGCACTTTGGGAGGCCAAGGCAGGCGGATTCCCCCTGAGGTCAGAAGTTCAAGACCAGCCTGGCCAACATGGTGAAACCCTATCTATACTTAAAATACAAAAATTAGTTGGACGTGGTGGTGGGCGCCTGTAGTCCCAGCTACTTGAAAGGCTGAGGCAGGAGAATTGCTTGAACCCGGGAGGTGGAGGTTGCAGTGAGCCGAGATCATGCCATTGCACACTAGCTTGGGGTACCAGAGTGACACTTAGTCTCAAAAAAAAAAAAAAAAAAAAAAAAGAATTACTTTCTGTAGAAACTATTCCCAGGTAAAAAGCTTCTATATACTGATATCCCCCATGAAGAAAGCCAGTTTGCTCATTCAACAAGCTACCCATCCAAACATAGCTTCCATCAGCTCTCTGGTGCTTCATTATTAACCATGAATGGACAACCAGGCATTACCAAATATGTAAAGAAAGCCTCCAACATTGAAGAGAGAGACCAAAACCAAGTAGAGGGGGGAAAAGGCAATATATGGAGCAATATCTATAAAGTTTAGAATTAAAATTCTCTGGCTGGGTGCAGTGGCTCACGCCTGTAATCCCAAAAATTTGGAAGGGTAAGGTGGGTGGATCACAAGGTCAGGAGTTCAAGACCAGCCTGATCAACATGGTGAAACTGTGTCTCTACTAAAAATAGAAAAAGTGATTGGACGTGGTGGCACATACCTCTAATCCCAGCTACTTCAGAGGCTGAGACAGGAGACTGCTTGAACCTGAAAGGTGGAGGTTGCAGTGAGCCGAGATCGTGCCACTGTACTCCAATCTGGGCAACAGAGCAAGACTCCACCTCAAAAAAAAAAAAAAAAAGAACTAAATTTTCTACAATGTAAGGCAAGATTGTATACCTTATACAAGAGCAAAGTGCTATGCTTTTTTAAAAGAGATACAACCAGAGAACAAAATATAATTCACAGAAATAAAACACATATACATATGATAACTGATAGTTTGGGGGCATTTCCTTGACTATCTACACATTCAGTGATTCTCTAGAAAGACTTAGGACTCAGAGACAGTTGTAATCATAGTTTTTGTTTATTACAGCAAAAGAACACACAGGATCAACAAGGGAAAACACCTCAGTCAGAGTCTGGACAAGTCCAGCACAGGCTTCCAAAGTTTTTCCTCTGGGTGGAGCAGTGGTTATGTCACATAACATGCTACACAGTGAAATGTCAGAACACATAGGCAGTGTTTCTTCCCTGGTAAGACCATTTAAGACTGAGAATCTGGGGTTTTTGTTGCTGATCATTCAAGCATTCTGTCTGTGCAATCAGCCACGTTACCAAAGTTCCAGACTCTCAGAAGAAAAGCAGGTGTTCATCATAAATCATGTTATTTGCATATGCAGTCCAGGCAGGCTGGTACAGTACCGAATTCAGCATTACAGGCACAAAAAAACCTATCACTTTGTAGCATAGGGAACATACCAGAGGCCAAATTCTCAGGGGCCATCCGCAAACCTCCTGGAGATAGCAATGTTACGCCTACTATGGCAACTGTTTCCTGCAGACTAAAATGGAAAATTTGATAGAAGATATGAAAGATAAGATTGAAATAAATCTTTTAGAGAGAAGGGTGCAAAAGAAAACAAAGAAACTATAAAAATGATAAGAAAATTTGAGAATCAATTTAGGAAGTCTGACATCCAGGAAAAGCAAACTGGAAAAACACATGGCAGGAAAACAGAAAAGACGCCACAGAAAAAAAATAATTCCAAACTGAAGGACAAGAGCTTCCAGATTGAAAGAGCCCATTAACCACCCAAAACAATGAATAAAAAAACATCTAACCCAGGTACCCTCTTATTAAGCTTTGCAATACAAGAACTAAAGATGACTCTGAATGTGTCAAAAGAGGGCAAAACAGGCGCTGTGTGCCCCAGTAACAAGAAGTGGCATTGGGTTTCTCAGTGAAAACACTCCAGCACTTAGAAGATAGTGAAGTATTCCCATTAAAATTTTAAGGGAAAATGGTTTTAAACATGATTTTGAAACCCAAATTGTTAATCAAGTAAGAGGGCAGAGAAATGACATTACCAGTCATGCAAAAACACAAACTGATTTACCTCACAGTCATCATTTCTCCAGAAGCCACTGGAGGAAGAGCGTCACCAAAAAGAGGAGTAAATCAAGAAAGAGGGAGATGTGAGACTAGGAAACATGATCCGACTCAGGAATGACCCAAAGGGAAGTGCCAGGAAGACAGCTCGGGGTAGGGTTAGGCAGAGAGAGCAAGTCCTAATTGAAAAAGGAGAATGATAAACTATAAAAATGAGTTTTCTAGGGAAAAAAACTAGAAAATTGGATCTGGGAGATTTTACAATTATTTTTAAATGTGAAAAATAGTATTAAGAATGGTTTTACAAACCTGTTGGGGAATCTGAGAATTTACAAGCCAGTTGGAGCATTTGAGTAGTTAAAGCTTAACTTTAGAAAACCCAAAATGTATAGGAAAGGAATAATAATCAAAATACAGCCCATGGCTCAGCAGTAAAGAATGTTGGTAGTTGTAATTAAGTAAGCATTGATTATTGACTTAAGAAAAGATTGTAATATAAGGCTACTTGGAAGTTAGAGAAACCAGAAATTGAGTAGGGAAATAAAAGAAACCTAAATATTCACTTGCCACTCTGGAAAGTTAGTAGATAATGTCTAAAATGAATTAATAAAAAATAATGAGCTTATCATTTCAAAATATGGATGTTAATAAAGATATAAAAGAGAAAAGTGATTGCCTCTGGGGAGCAAAACTGGACCAGTAGGGGGAATGACAAAATGAACTGCTGTTTTTTATCATAAGCCATATTTATTTAATTTTTAAAAATGTAATTATTTTAAAATTATTTAATTAAAAAAATTATATGCTTATGTTCCTTTGAAAACTAGAAAAGTAAATGAAAACAACCAGTAATTCAAAAGTGATTTAAATCTTTGCTAAAAGAAAATTTTAAATTTTACTCTTGATTTATATTAAAGGTTTAAGTTTACAATGCACAGCAAAATTTATCTCTCTCTCTCTCTAAACATAAACGTAGCAACTTCTCTTATCTCCTTCCTTCCTATGTTCAGATCCCTCTCCAAATTCTCTCTTAATTCGAATCACTACTTCTTTCTGAATCTATTATTTTTCTCATCTGGGAAAGAGTAAATCCCAACTCTTTCCAATGGAAATAAAGTCAAACTAATTTTGGAAGCGCCTAATTCATCTCCACCTGTTACTCTAATTCATGACAAGAAGTGCCCAAACCAGCAGGCAAAGAGAATTATTCTTGGCTGGGGACTAGAGAGGCTAGGAGTACTTCTACACTGATATGTTTTTTCAGACATGTAATGACATTACTCCCTCACGTTCCTTCTTTTTCTGTTGATTCTCTCCCTTCTTATTCTGTGACTTCAGTGACATGTGTATTAGACTGCTGGATATTGTCCCACAGCTTTTGAATTATTTGTCTGTTTAATTCATTTTTTTTCTTTATCTGTGCTTCCATCTGAATAATTTCTATGGAACTTTTTAAATGTTAGTGATTCTTTTAAGTTGACAAGCCCAATCAAAGAAATTAATCATATCTGATATATATTTTATTTCTAGTATTTCCATTTGACTCTTATAGTTTTTATCTCTCTTCTATCCATTATTTCCTATATCTGAGTCATCTCTGAGTCTGGTTCTATTGATTACTTTATCTCCCACGAAAGAGTTGTTAGTTTTTGTTTTGTTTTTTGGCCTCATAATTTTTGATTGACTGCCAGGTATCATGTGTAGAAGAACAGTAGAGGCTGAAATCACAGTATTTATACCCGGATATGTGTACACCTCTCTGAATATGTGTACATTGGTGTTGGGGGATTGAATCAATCTAATCAGGCCTTGAGCTGGGTTTGAGTTTTCTTATTCTTATTAATACTATCAGTTTACCCCAGACTTCAAAATTCTGTAGTGGTGGCCTGCTGTTTCCAAGTACTGAGGCTTTTCTGGGAAGTCACTGGAAAAATTACTTCACATATTATCTATATTCTCCTTTTCATTAACTTTGTTTTAAACTTCCTCTTGTTTGCTAAGTCACTGAGGAATAATCATCTCTATTTGCTTTTTTTATTTTTATTTTTTGAGACAGAGTCTCGCTTTTGTCACCCAGGCTGGAGTGTAGTGGCATGATCTCAGCTCACTGCAACCTCTGCCTCCCAGCTTCAAGCAATTCTCCTGCCTCAGCCTCCCAAGTAGTTGGGACTACAGGGGCACCACCACGCCCAGCTAATTTTTGTATTTTTAGTAGAGATGGGGTTTCTTTCTTTTTTTTTTTTTTTTTTAACAAGATGGAGTTTCACCATATTGGTCAGGCTGATCTTGAACTCCCAACCTCAGGTGATCCGCCTGCCTTGGCCTCCAAAGTGCTTGGATTACAAGCATGAGCCACCTTGCCAGGTCCCTATTTTATCTTCGAACAATTCTATGATCTCTGTCATCCTTTGTTTATCCTTTTCCATTGTGGGTTTTCAAAAAGTCTTTTTCATTTAATGTTGTTTTATCTGGGTTTTAGGAGGGAGTAGAGATAAATACATACTTTCATTTTGTCATGCTTACATTGAATCACTGAATGTAACTGTAAGTAGAGACTGGGTCGTGAAATGACCCAGCTTTATGTAGGTTACACAGAAATTAGTATGGTTATTATTCTGAGGTAGAGTCTTGCTCTGTTGCCCAGGCTGGAGTGCAGTGGCACGATCTTGGTTCACTGCAGCCTCTGCCTCCTGGGTTCCAGCAATTCTCCTGCCTCAGCCTCCTGGGTAGCTGGGATGACAGGCATGCATAACCACTCCTGGCTACTTTTTGTATTTTTAGTAGAGATGGGGTTTCACCATGTTGGCCAGGCTGTGCTGGTCTTGAACTCCTGACCTCAGGTGATCTGCCTGCCTCGCCTTCCCAAAGTACTAGGATTACAAGTGTGAGCCACTGCGCCTGGCCAGAAATTATTTACTTTTTTTTTTTTAATAAATGATTTTCAAACATTGGTACTTTGAGAATTTTTAATAATAATGAGGCATCTCTCAATTGACCTCTACACTTAAATATACTGGGACATCACTGTTAAGTATTTGGGAGCTAGTCGAACAACTCAGGAATTTTAGTAAAACATTCCATCCGGTTTTCCCATATAAACATTTCTTTTTTTTTTTTTTTTTTTTTTAAATTGAATTAGTGAGGAAGGTTTTTCAGCTCTTCACTTGGTCCACATGCTCTTTAGTGTCTGGCCAATAATTGATGTGTAAATTGTTCGTGGGGCTACAGCCTGTAGTCCCAGCTACTGGGGAGGCTGAAGCGATTCTCTCTGGGGAAGAATCGCTTGAACCTGAGACGCAGAGATTGCAGTGAGCCGAGATCGTGCCACTGCACTCCAGCCTGGGCAACAGCTTTTGGTCCTCTTGTTTGGGGACCAAAAGGGGTGATTGGCCTTTTGGTCAATACCATTTGGCATCTTGTGACACTCATCTGGCAAAGGACTGAAGACCAAAGACCAAAGAGTTATTTGTGAAGGCCCCAAAAAGACAGTGCCAGTGGGTATGTTGTCTTCTCTTCCTAGGGAACTGTGATTCCTCTTCTTGGTCTTGGGGTTCAGATTGTCTCACTGCACATTATTAAAGAGAAGCTAGTCAGCTATGTTTTATTTAAGATATCTTCCAGTCGTCTGGGCATCAAGAAAAGTTTAATACGTCAATCATATTTTACAATTTTGTTTATTAAGGCTGGGAGCAGTGGCTCATGCCTATAATCCCAGCATGTTGGGAGGCCAAGGCAGGCTGATCATTTGGGGCCAGGAGTTTGATACCAGCCCAGCCAACATGGCGAAACTCCACCTCTAGTAAATAAAAGAATTAGCTGAGTGTGGTGGAACCTGCCTATAATCCTAGATACTTGGGAGGCTGAGGCACAAGAATCATTTAAACCTGGGAGGCAGAGGTTGCAGTGAGTCAAGATCATAACATTGTATTCCACCTCGGGCAACAGAGTGAGACTCTGTCTCAAAAAAAAAAAAAAAAAAAGATGTATTAAGATGCATATAAGTCTCTGTGGCAAAATATAAATAAAATACTTTTTCTTATTGTGTCAAAGTATATATAACATAAAATTAAAATGAAGTATTTTTTAACATGAAAAATATCTGCAACCTCCATGAAGGTCTTTCCCTACTCTGGTCCTCTATCTCCTCAACTATAACATAAAGTTTAATAACTAAATAATTTCTAAGCTTTCATTTAGGTTTTTTAAAGCATTTTTGTTGAGCTATAATTCATATGCCATTTAATTTACCCATTTACAGTGTTGAGTTCAATGGTCACTTTTTTCAGGTGTGGCGATATATATATGTATACATATAATTATACATAGATAACATAAAATGTATCATTTTAACTTTTTTCTTTTTTGTAATTTGTAGCATTAATTACATTTTAACTTTTTTTGTAATTTGTGGCATTAATTACATTCACAATGTTGTGCAACCATCACCAGTATTTCCAAAACTTTCCCATTATTCCCCGAAAGAAACTCTGTAACTACTAAGCAATCCACTTAACTTTTACATACTAGGAATTATTCTATTCTCAGCAAAATCCTTCAAAGGCCCTGAAAACCCAACTGGAAAAAGAGTAAAATTAATTCCCAATTCCAGTGTTATCAGGTCTGCTGTGTGCTATGACACGTTTACACACCGTCTGAGCATTGTTCTCAGCCCCATCGTGGGCATATTAGTGGCTCTAAAGAAAGCCCCAGACAAAAGAGGAGGATAAATGTGGATGTTTTTAGTTTGGATCTTGTAATTATGAACCTTCAGAGTCTTCCTACTCCCATCAGCAGCTTTCAGTTAATTTGGAAATTAAGCCAAATGTCTTTCAAAAAATACTCACTGACAATTGACGAATTTTGAGCTTTTAAAGGCTATAGTTACAGATTATTCTCAGGAAGTGGCCTTAAAGCTGTTACAGACACCTGCAGCTGAGAAAAGTTTCACATGCCCTTAGATATCATTCAGGGTTTATGAATTATTCATGGCACAGTATTTTTAGTAGAGATGGATTTTCTCCATGTTGGTCAGGCTGGTCTCAAACTCCCGACTTCAGGTGATCCGCCTGCCTTGGCCTCCCAAAGTACTGGGATTACAGGCATAAGCCTCTGCGCCTGGCCCAGAAACAAGGATTCTGCCTTAAGAACGAAGGTTCTGGTAGAAGATTTTGCCACCAAACCTCCACCTCTCGGGTTCAAGCGATTCTCTTGACTCAGCCTCCCGAGTAGCTGGGATTACAGGCATGCGCTACCACACCCAGATAATTTTGTATTTTAGTAGAGACAGGGTTTCTCCTTGTTGGTAAGGCTGGTCTTGAACTCCTGACCTCAAGTGATCCACCTGCCTTGGCCTCCCAAAGTGTTGAGATTACAGTCATGAGCCACCACGCTTGGCCCAGAGTAATTATTTTAAAGGTATAATCTGGGCCAGGCATAGTGGCTTATGCCTGTAACCCCAGTACTTTAAGAGGCAGAGGCGGGTGGATTGCCTGAGGTCAGGAGTTCAAGACCAGCCTGGCCAGTATGGTGAAACCCCTGTTTCTAATAAAAAAATACAAAAAAATTAGCCAGACATGGTGGTGCATGCCTGTAGTTCCACCTACTCAGGACACTGGGGCAGGAGAATTGCTTAAACTCGGGAGGTGGAGGTTGCAGTGACCCAAGATCACGCCACTGCACTCCAGCCTGGGTGACAGAGGGAGACTCTGTCCCCTCCCCCACCCCAAACACACAGGCCACAACACACAGACCTTTCCAGATTTACCTCTAAGCATTTCATATGTAATTCTCTACACCCAATTTTAGTCACCAGAGCTGTTGTAATGTATTCTTTAAAAAATATATTTTTTAATTTCAATAAATAAAGCTGCATTCTTTGTACCACTGTATACTGCTACAAGCTACAGATCATGGTTTGAGTTCTTGGTAATTGTCAATTGCATCAGGGTGATAGGATTGTCATATAAAGTCCTTGGTAAGAACCGGCAATTATTTGGTGAATTACTACTCTGCAGAGTGACAACCTAGAAAATTTAGGATGTTTAAATTTGGAGGTCTAATATGCAGTTATTTGAGGTCATGCTCTAGATTGCAAACATGAATTTTGGGTTATAAAGAATCAGAATGGGTTAGGCACAGTGGCCCACACCTGTAATTCTAGCACTTTGGGAGGCCGAGGTGGGCAGATCACTTGAGGTCAGGAGTTCAAGACCAGCCTGGCCAACACAGTGAAACCCTGTCTCTACTAAAAATACAAAAATTAGGTGTGGTGGTGTGCACCTGTGATCCCAGCTACTCAGGAGGCTGAGGAAGGAGAATCACTTGAACCTGGGAGGTGGAGGTTGCAGTGAGCTGAGATCACACCACTGCACTCCAGCCTGGGCGACAGAGCAAGACTGTCTCAAAAAAAAAAAAAAAAGAATCAGGATGTTATAGTAATACTTTATTTGCAGCATTTATAGACCCCAGTTGAGTTCTTCCACCTCAAAATAGAGTATTGCTGATTGTTTCATGAGACTAAGTAATGTAGATAAACCACCATTGTTAATTGGGAAATGATGGCTAATTAACAATGAGGGCTGTGAATAGTTGATGAAGTGATCAACTCTAAAAAATTGGCAGAACTTTAGCAATTATCTAGTCCAAGCCTTTCATTTTAGAAGATGAGGCCCAGAGAGAGGCAAGGACCTACCCAAGATCTAGTAGTTACTTGGTGCTAGAGCCAGGATGAGAGAAGCCAGATCTTGACTCTTAAAATAATGCTAACTTTACCCCAAGCTCCCTTTGTGAATCTAAAGGTAATTCACAGCCAATCTGGACACACTGGATTGTATTTTTTTTTTTTAATTCACCTGTTTATTGCCAAGGTTTCTCTTTTCCTTATGCCTTGGTGATTTCGTCTTTATATGTAACAAACTAATAAGTTTTATATCCCAACCCATGTCGGGACACAATTCTATTGTATGTATGTACCAGACTTATTTCCCTATTCTCCTATCAACAGACATTTAAATTGTATTCAATTTTAAAAGTTATAAACAGTTCATATGGTAAACTTTTTAAAGGTTAGAATTTTAAAGTTTTTAGCTGGTAATTGATTCATTGTTCAGACATTTGTCAAGGACCCATTATTCCTTTTTACAACACCAGTAGCTCATATATCAGTTCACAAGATGAAAATAGGATTTCTCTATTACCTATCTGGCCCATGATAGCCTTCATAATGAAAGCTAGTTTCAGGAGGGCTTTCTCTGTGCCTGCTACTGTGCTTGACCTTTTATACACATTTGTTTATAGATAGGGAACTAGTATTCTCATTGCACAGATGAAGAAAGGAATCCTAGAGAGGTGAAGAAACCTATGCAAGAACACATTAGAAATGAGCAGTTGAATTAATTCATTCAACATGTTTTTATTTTTAACAGCTACTAAGTGCCAGGCATTATTCTGGAGTCACATTGAAAGGAATACAGTGGCGAATAAACCAGATATGAGTCTTACACTCTAGATGGCAGACACGAAGCAAATAAACAAAGGTAGAAACACACAATTTTCAGTTGTGACGAGTGCTATATAGGAAATGATTGGTGCAATGGTAGAGAATATTGGGGGCAGGATTGGGAGGAGGACAGCTACTTAGATTGGGTGGTCAGATAGGCCTTTCAAAGGAGCTGAAATGTAGCTGAAACCATAAAAGGAGAAGGCGGAGTTCTTCCAAGTAGAACCTATAGGTGGTTTAAAGGCTCAGAAGTGGGAAGAAGCTCAACATACCCCAGAACCAAAAATACTCCAATATAGCTGCAGGAACGCTGGTGAGGTCAAAGGGGCCCAGGATGAGAGTGGAGAGAAGGCAGCTCTAGTCCTATCAGATTTCCTAACCATGAAGAGGAATAGACATTTTATTTGTCATGGAATGAGACAGTCTTCCAGGGTTTGAAAGGGGGGAAAAATGATCTAATTTATTTTTTTAAAATCATCACTTTGGCTTTTCTGTAAAGAAAAACCTTAGAAAGGCCAAGCATGGTGGCTCACACCTGTAATCCCAGCACTTTGGGAGGCCCAGGCACGCAAGTCACCTGAGGTCGCGAGTTCAAGACCAGTCTGACCAATATGGAGAAACACCGTCTCTACTAAAAATACAAAATTAGCTGGGTGTGGTGGCACGCGCCTGTAATCCCAGCTACTCCAGAGGCTAAGGCAGGAGAATCGCTTGAACCCAGGAGGCAGAGGTTGCGGTGAACTGAGATTGTGCCATAGCCCTCTATCCTGGGCAACAATAGTGAAATTCATTCTCAAAAAAAAAAAAAAAAAGGAAAAAGAAAAAGCTTACAAAGATGAAAGAGTGGAAGTGCTGAGAAAAGCAGGGTGGACGTGTCAATCATCCAAGTGAGATGACAGGGTCTTGGGCTGAGATCCTACTGAGGAAAGATGGAAGTCAAAGATCTACCTGTTTCTTGGTGGGATGAATGAGAGGACTGTGACTCCAGAATCTGCTCTCTTTTCTCTGCCATAGAAACTGCACCTCACTGGGCTGGGAGTGAGGATATCTTATGAAAGATTCTTACTTTGGGAACTTTTTGAACCCTCTATTGGCTTCTGAGAGCTAAATACTCTTTCAAAAAACCTGAAGATTTCTTTTGTCCTCAGTTACATTAGCCCACATATATGAGGCACTGGTAAAACATTTCTGCAGAAGGGACTTATGTGCATTGTTCTCTCTTAGAACGTTGTTCACACTGACTCCCGATTTCATGCATTTTGCAAATGCACAGCTCAGGGAGTGTGGCTTCCTGTTGTTTGTGGTTTAAATCCTGCAAGGAATGGCTTTCTATAAGGCAAAATGGATAATGGCCTTTTATTTTAAGTTACAAAGGGCTGGATGGCAAAGTGGGGGGAAAGGCAACTCTGAATGCTTTGAATGAATTATTGAATTGACACGGTCTGAAGTGACATTTCTTTTTAAAATCTTTTATTATTTTTTCATTTTTCTTGAAAATAATGAATATTTATTACTGGAAAACATGAAATTACAAAGAACAACAGACTCCACAATTCCACTTACCCAAGGATAGCCACTATAATGTCTTAACATATATGAAGGTAACACTTAAACAATCAATTCGTTTTATTTTTACTAACATCAAAAATCAGTCATGCTTCTTATAGACAGTTTACAGAATATAAAAAAGTAGAAAAAAGAAAGTCACCATCCAAGGACAGCGTTGATAACATTTTAATATGTTTTTTTGTTTTTTTTAAGATGGGGTTTCACCATGATGGCCAGGCTGGTCTTGAACTCCTGACCTCAGGTGATCTACCCACCTCGGCCTCCCAAAGTGCTAGGATTAAAGGCGTGAGCCACCGTGCCCGGCCATTTTAATATGTTTTAAAGTCCTTTTTTGGCCAGGTGTGGTGGCTCACACCTGTAATCCCAGCACTTTGGAAGGCTGAGGCAGGCAGATCATCTGAGGTTGGGAGTTTGAGACCAGCCTGGCCAACATGGAGAAACTCCATCTCTACTAAAAATACAAAAAGTTAGCTGGGTGTGATGGTGGGCACCTGTAATCCCAGCTATTTGGGAGGCTGAGACAGGAGAATTGCTAGAACCTGGAAGGTGGAGGTTGCGGTGAGCCGAGATCTCGCCATTGCACTCCAGCCTGGGCAACAAAAGTGAAACTCCATCTCAAAAAAAATAGTCCTTTTTAATGCATATTTTATATAACTGATATTATATTATCCATTTGTTTTTCCAGTTAATATTGTCACCTAGTAATTTTTCTATATTATACAAGTTGTTAATAATAACTATATTTATATATTTGCATGAATTTGTATTGTAGCTGATACTGATAGTAGTTTTATGTATATATAATTTATGCAAAATTAATATGCATAAAACTACTGTCAGTATTTGCTACCCGGTGCCTTGAATCCCTAACTGTAAAACAATAAATATGTAAAATAAAAGGAATACCAACCTCACTGGGTTGCTGTGAGAATTAAATAGGTTAGATGAGTTGTTGTACACAGAGCAGCTCTCATCACTTTCTTCCTATGAATTTAGTCTACTTCATTTTTTCATTATATGTGATTCCTTAATGAAAATTATTATATGTAATTCCTTATAGAACTTTGTTTATAAAGCTCTTTCTGTATGGCTTATTGCCATTTCTTTTAGACTTAATGTTCAGAAGTAGACACTGGATCAAAGGGTGGGCACAACATTAAGAAATGTAACATTATGTTTGCAAGTGTCCCCATGCGATATGGATTTGGGACTTGTAAAGTCCCAAGGTTAATTGATCAGTTGATTATTTTTATTTATTTTTTGAGATGAAGTTTTGTTCTTGTTGCTCAGGCTGGAGTGCAGTGGTGCCATCTCGGCTCACCACAACCTCTACTTCCTGGGTTCAGGCGATTCTCCTGCCTCGGCCTCCCGAGTAGCTGGGATTACAGGCACCCGCCAGCACACCTGGCTAATTTTTGTATTTTTAGTAGAGATGGGGTTTCACCATGTTGGCCAGGCTGGTCGTGAATTTCTGATCTTAGGTGACCCACCTGCCTTGGCCTCCCAAAATGCTGGGATTACAGGCGTGAGCCACCGCACCCGGCCAGTCCCAAGATTTAGATTGTGTTACAAGTGGATGCCTTGTTAGCAATTACCATGAGTAGGTGAGTGATGTCACACTGGATGACCTATAGGGTTAATATTCTATATTTGGAACAATATTGATTCTCCCCTGTAGCATAGGGGAGAGGGAGGAATGCTTTTCCACCTAGGTACAGCAGAATCACCTAGGCGACTTTAACAAACGTTAATCCTCCCTTCTTTCTCCACAGCAGCCTAACATTCTTTGCCAGGACATACCTTTTCCCGCCAAAAACCCTAGCATCCTCTGCCTCTCAAATCACTGATATAATAAGAGCCACTTTACATCCAGAGGTGCATTATTTCCTTCAGATGTGTTAGACAGGGAACAATTTTGAGAAACTACCAACCGTTTAGGTGATGACAAATAGTGGTTAGGACTCAATGTGTGAAGCAAAGGAGGAGATTGCTTAGTCAGTTTTGAGAAAGACTGCTCAGTGCATCCCCGTGGCTGCCCAGTGAGCTCGCAGCATTGCACCGGGCCCCACTGTAGATGCCCAGGAAGGTGGCCTCCCGAATTTAAAGAGTGTGGCATTAAAAGGCTCCATGGAACCACAGAGATCTTTTCGTTCAGCTCTGAGACCCGTTTTTAAATCCTGGGTGGCTCCGTTTTAATTCCTAGCCCCTATAACTCAGCGTGGTTGCTTTCTTCTTATCAAAGCTACTATCGCTCCTCTTCCGTGCCCAGGCTGGATTTCTTTTCTTTCTTTCTTTTTTTTTTTTGAGATGGAGTTTTGCTCTTATTGCCCAGGCTGGAGTGCATTGGTGTGATCTGATCTCACTGCAACCTCTGCCTTCCAGGTTCAAGCGATTCTCTGCCTCAGTCTCCCTGGTAGCTGGGATTACAGGTGGCCACCACCACACCTGGCTAATTTTTGTATTTTTAGTAGAGATGGGTTTTCACCATTTTGCCAGGGCTGGTCTCAAACTCCTGACTTCAGGTGATCCACCCGTGTCCACCTCCCAAAGTACTCGGATTACAGGCGTGAGCCACTGAGCCAGGAATGCAGTATAGTTTTTGTTTGTTTTTAAAGATGGGGTTTCACCATGTTGGTCAGGCTGGTCTTGAACTCCCGACCTCAGGTGATCCGCCCACCTTGGCCTCCAAAGTGCTTGGATTACAGGCGTGAGCCACCATGCCCTGCCTGTTTGTTTGTTGTTTGAGACTGAGTTCCATTCTGTTGCCACGCTGGGGTGCAGTGACGGCTCACTGCAACCTCTACCTCTTGGGTTCAAGCAATTCTCCTGCCTCAGCCTCCCGAGTAGCTGGAATTACAGGCATGCACCACCATATCCGGCTAATTTTTGTATTTTTTAGTAGGCATAGGGTTTCACTATGTTAGCTAGAAAGGTCTTGAACTCCTGACCTCAGGTGATCTGCCTGTCTTAGCCTCCCAAAGTGTTGGGATTACAGGCATGAGCCACTGCACCTGGCCCAGAGCTGTTTTATTTTTGTTAAATGCTGCATAGAATCCATTGTCTAACTATGTTAGGGACCGAGTGCAGTGGCTCACGTTTGTAATCCCAGCAGTTTGTAAGGCTGAGGTGGGCAGATCACTTGAGGTCAGGAGTTCAAGACCAGCCTGGCCAACATGGCAAAACCCCATGTCTACTAAAACTACAAAAATTAGCCAGGCATGATGGCACTCACCTGTAGTCCCAGCTACTCAGGAGGCCGAGGTGCTAGAATCACTGGGACCCGAGAGGCAGAGGTTGCAGTGAGCAGAGACTGAGCCACTGCATTCCAGGCTGGGCGACAGAGTGAGACTCTCTCTCAAAAAACAAAATAAAATAAAATAAAAATGTCACATTTTATTAGACCAGTTTCATTTAGATTGACATATATGTTGTCTGCAAGCTTTTGGTATTACAAGCAGTGTTGCAGTAAATACTCTCATACATATATCATTTTGTGGGAGAGATCTGTAAGCTAAATTACTAGAAATAAACTTGCTGGTAAAAGGTACATTTATAATTTTGATAGATCTTGTCAAATTACCTTACACAGAGGTTATACTGTTTTGTGCTGCCTTCAGCAATGTGTGAAGATGCGTATTTTTCCCCACTCTTGGCTATCACGTGTCATTAGTTTTTCCATCTTTGCCAATCTGATGGGTACATAAATAGTAACTCATTGGAATTTAAATTTGCACAGAAGAAATTTTAAACTTACACAGCTTAAGGGGTTTCAGCTTCATGGTGAGGTCGTAGAATTTAGAGCATTTGAGCCATCTCTTGCCTCCATTTCTTTAAGAAGCAGTTAATACAGACCTTTTCCTTAAGCATTAGAATTGTCTCTGAAGTTTGAGACCTTGCAATCATAACAGGTTCCCTGGTCTGGGTTCATTCTAAAAGCAATCACAGTTATTGGATAGCTACTATTTGTCAGACTCTCTTTAGGTGCTTTTATGTAATCTCATTCATATATGAGTATTCCAAACAGACTTATGCAGTAGGTATTATGACCTCCATGTCAGCTGAAGAAATGGAGTCCCAAGTACTTGCCCAAGATCATGGAGCTAGTAATAGGCAGAAGGTGTTCAACTTGACTTAGAGCCTGCACTTTCTCCACTACTTTACCATTCTAATTGTAGACAGGACATAATATATGCAACCCTAACAAATTCCTGATACTCATGCAGTTGATTCTATTCATGGTCACATTTAAAGAAAAAACAACAATTCCACCCCCCCAAAAGTTATTAAAAATGAATTCTATTTTTATTCATATCTCTCATAAATTATTGGAGGGGATCCAATTCCCAGCGCAGAACTGTGCTTCTCAGAAACTTCTTCCTCCACTCTCCAATTCTCTTCTATCTTGACTCTGCTCTGAAGTCTCTCATGTACCAAACGCCCATCCTCCTCCTTCAGCCCTGCCCCATTTTCTTCTACCACTTCCTTTTTAAAATAGGAATAAAATAAAATTTTTAAAAACCCTCATAATATGAGATCTACCCTCTTCAGTTTTTAAGTGTATAGCATGTTATTGTTAACCGTAAGTGCAGTGTTGTGCAGCAGCTCTCTAGAACTTTTTCATCTCAAGCTATTGAAACTGCTGCCCATTGAACAGCAACTCCCACCTTTCCCTGTCCCCCAGTCTCTAGCAACCACCATTCTGCTGTCTGTTTTTGCTTCTTTGAGTTTGGCTACCTTAGATGCCTCATATAGGTGGAACCACGCAGTATTTGTCCTTCTGTGACTGACTGATTACACTTAGCATAATGTCCTCAAGGTCCATTTTCTTCTGCCCCCTTTTCTTTTTTTTTTTTTCTTTTTCTTTTTCTGAGATGGAGTCTCTCTCTGTCACCCAGGCTGGAGTTCGATGGTGCAAGCCCGCTCCCGCTCACTGCAACCTCTGCCTCCTCAGTTCAAGCGATTCTCTTGCCTCAGCCTCCTGAGTAGCTGGGACTACAGGTGCACACCACCACACCAGGCTAATTTTTGTATTTTTAGTAGAGACAGGGTTTCATCATGTTGTCCAGGATGGTCTCGATCTCCTAACCTAGTGATCCACCCACCTCGGGCTCCTAAAGTGTTGGGATTACGGGCGTGAGCCACTGTGCCCAGCCAAAATTTGGTATCTTTTAAAATCTTGTTAAATTCTTCCCCTGCTTCTTTATCTTTACTCATTCTATAGATTCTGTATCTCAAAATTCAGGGCACTACCCCAGCCGAGAGAAACTAAATTGACAAGAACACACATTTTTTTTTCAACTTTTATTTTAGATTCAGGAGGCATATATGCAAGTTTGTTACAAAGGTACACTGCGTGATGCTGAGGTTTGGAGTGTGATTGAACCCATCACCCAAGTACTGAGCATAGTATCCAACAGGTAGTTTTTCACTCTTACCCACGTCACTACCTCCTCGATCTTGTATTCTCCAGTGTCTATGGTTTCCATCCTCATGTCCATGAGTACCCATGTTTAGCTCCCACTTATAAGTGAGAGCATGTGGCATCTGGTTTTGTATTTCTATGTTAGTTTGCTTTAGGATAATGGCCTCCAGCTACATCCACAATGCTGCAAAGGACATGATTTTTTTTTTATGTCTGTGTAGTATTCCATGGTGTATAACATTGCCTTTACAAGGTCACTAATGATGAGCACCTAGGTTGATTCCCTATCTTTGCTATTGAGAATAGTGTGCTACGATGAACATACGAGTGCATGTGTCTTTTTGGTGAAATGATTTCTTTTCCTTTGGGGTATATACCCAGTACCCAGTAATGAGGTTGCTGGATTGAATGGTAGTTCGATTTTTGTTTATTTGTTTGTTTGTCTGTTTTAGACAGAGTTTCGCTCTTATTGCCCATGCTGGAGTGCAATCTCAGCTTACTGCAACCTCTGCCTCCGAGGTTCAAGTGATTCTCCTGCCTCAGCCTCCCAAGTAGCTGGGATTACAGGCAGGGGCCACATGCTGGGCTAATTTTTTATATTTAGTAGAGACGAGGTTTCACCATGTTGGTCAGGCTGGTCTTGAACTCCTGGCCTCAGGTAATACACCCGCCTCAGTCTCCCAAACTGCTGGGATTACAGGCATGAGCCACCGTGCCTGGCCCTTCCTTTGGCTTTTTTATCATTTGATAAAATGGATTGCTAGCAATATAACCTTGTCCAAGGGATTTAATGTTTCAAAGCCCCAGTTTCCTTAACTTCAATGAGAATAAAACACCCATTGAATGGCAACTTCTCATTTCCTCCTCTCCATAGTAATTAGGTTTTTGTGAGGTCAATTATAAATTGAAAATTGTTTCACAAACAAAAGTTGTGATTCTGCATTGTTTGAGAGAGTCAAGGATTCTCGTCCATTCCATTCGAGAACATTATTTGAATCAAGGGAAACTTGAAGAGGATCTTAATACAATTTGCTAAGATTTGAGTAGGAAACCGTGTTGCTTTCCTTTCTATGTTCAACAAAATATTTCTGATAAATTGAGGATGATGAGGAGGAGAGGGGTAGACTGGCTAAAGGTGAGATTGCAGGGTGCATGATGCACCCCAAAGGGAGAGTTAATTTTATGGGTGACAAAGTGAGCTGGCATAGAGCATGAGGGCTGGTTTTAAGTTAAAACATGTGGTAGGCAGAATAATGAACCTCCAAAAATGTTCACGTATCGATTCCCAGCACCTGAAAATATGTTACCTTATATGGAAAAAAGGGACTTTGCAGATGTAACTAAATTAAGAACATTGACATGGGAAGATTACTCTGAATTATCCAGGGAAAGCCTAAGGAAATCACAAGGGTCCTTAGAGAGCGGAGATGTGATAATAGAAGCAGAGGTTGGAGTGATGTGTTTCGAAGATGGAGGAAGGAGCCATGACCCAAGGAATGAGGGCAACTTCTAGAAGGTAGAAAGGGTAAGGAAACAGATAGTCCCCCAGGGCCTCTAGAAAGGAAAGCCCTATCGACTCCTTGATTTTAACTCTAAAATCCATTTCAAACTTCTAACCTCCAAAACTGTAAGATAATGTTTGTGTAATTTTAAGCCACTAAATTTGTGTTTATTTTTTACAGCAGCAATAGGAAACTAATTCAGTAAACAATCTACCCTGAACCATGAGTATAACTCATGGAGAAAATGAGCAAACTGGAAGAATTATTTCAGTAAACTCTCTAACACTTTGGTAACCATATGTAGGACAACCTCTAATTCAGCTTATCACAGGAAGGAGCCACATTTTCCTTCTCATTGGGGCGCTTTGGGGTATATTGCCAGGGACTGGCACTGAGAACTCAGGGAGACAGCAGTGATGGGAATGGGCTCTGATTCCAGTACGTAGAACAGCCTCAGTTTAGGACAGCAGATGATCATCTCAGAGGAATCTCTGTATGCTGATTCTCAGCTAAGCTGCCTGGCTCAGTAGCTATACTAGAGTGTTTAGGATGGCTCTGTGGATACATATAGGACTCTACATCCTGAGAGTTTCCAAAAGTATCTGAGGAATAGAGAACTTTGCAATGTTTTGCAAAACTTACTTGTGTAGAAATAACTTTGGAGCTGGTGGATATCAATTATGCATAATAATGTGACCACTTTTATACTTGTAAGTTGATGTACCTGGACTATTTGCCTTAGACTACCACAGTAGGTGGCTTTTTGACTTGGGCTTTTAAACTTGGCAGCTGAAAATAAGCTCAAATTCAGGACCACAGAATCTGCAATTCTGAAATCCCCAAACCTCTGAAAATTGAGAACTTTTTATTTGTCTAAACTTGTTGCCAAATTTTTTAAAAATGGAAATAATATGAAATTATGTATTGTCTTTATTCATCTCACTTAGTATGAATGTGCATACCCTTCACTGTAGAAATAGTAATATGCTTGATTGTGGGGGTTGTTCCAGATCTTACTGAGGCATTATGTAATAATATATAGCATATACAAAATATTTTCTTTCTAAAATCTAAATCTAAATCTTAAATAATTTGGTCCCAAGAATTCAGATAAGAGATTACAGAGTTGCAAAAGGAGCCAGATATTTAATAATATTTAATAACAGTGTATAATAAAATATATAAGAAGAACCTCAGCATGCTACATCTTCACAGATATAATTAGTTAAGAGGAGGTCATATGGGATTAGACTTGAACGCAATGACTTGGTGTCCTTAAGTGAAGACACACAGAGAAGAAAGCCATGTGATGATGGAGTAAGAGGTTGGAGTAGGCTGGGCACGGTGGCTCATGCCTGTAATCCCAGAACTTTGATTGCTGAGGTGCGTGGATCATGAGGTCAGGACTTCGAGACCAACCTGGCCAATATGGTGAAGCCATGGTGGCACACGCCTGTAATACAAGCTACTCAGGAGGCTGAGGCAGGAGAATTGCTTGAACCTGGGAGGCAAAAGTTGTGGTGAGCCGAGATCCTGCCACTGCACTCTAGCCTGGGTGATAGAGTGAGACTCTGTCTCAAAAAAAAAAAAGCCCCCAAAAATATCAAGGTCAAGAAACACACACACACACACACACACACACACACACACACACACACAAGGGTGACAAATTTTTCCAAATTAAAGGAGATTAAAAAGATATAAGAACTAAATGCAATGTGTTATCCTAAGATTTGATCTTCGACCAAGAAAAAACAATCTATGTAAAGGACATTGATGCAACAAGTGTTGAAATTTGAATATAGATGTGAACAGTGACTTGCAGCAATGTTGAATTTCCTGATTTCCGATAGTTGTCCTGTGGTTACGTATTAGAATGAATGCCCTTATTCTTAGGAAATACACAACTTACTCTCAAATGATTCATATAAAATAATATGCATAAATATAAATATATATAATGATAAATGAAATGAGGCACAGTGTATTGGGTAAAATGTATATGAGAGTTCTTCAAACTATTCTTGTAACTTTTCTGGAGGAAGCACTAGAAACTATATCAAAATAAGATGTTATAAAAATAGGATTCAAATTCTTGTACAGTATAATCATTAATTTAAAAGAGTAAAGCATTGGCTGGGCGCAGTGGCTCCCACCTTAATCCCAGCACTTTGGGAAACTGAGACAGGCGGATCATGAGGTTAGGAGTTTGAGACCAGCCTGGACAGCATGGTGAAATCCCATGTCTACTAAAGATATAAAAAATTAGCTGGGCATGGTGGTGCACACCTGTAATCTCAGCTACTCGGGCGGCTGAGGCAGGAGAATTGCTTGAACCTGGGAGGTAGAGGTTGCATTGAGCCATGATTGTGCCATTACACTCCAGCCTGGATGACATGGTGAGACTCTGTCTCAGAATAAAAAAAAAGTAAAGCATTAAAAAATTCTTATTTATTTACCTCTTTTATACACATAGGAAAAAAAAATACTAGAAAGAAATACAGTAAAATATAATTAGTGGCTAAGCCTTCATTTAACTTTTAGGAGTTATGCTAAAACTTCTTATTTATATTTTCAAAATGTTCTGGCTTCCTACCACACTTGGAATAAAACCCGATGACTTTAAATGCCCATCTACTTTTTCAGTCGGAGGTCTTAATTTATCATCAATCTAAACAGTCACCCTCCTCTTCCCAATCACTTACTATCTCTGTTTTTCTGTTAGTGGTGTTAGCTGCTTTAAATGGCAAAACTTGGGCTGGGTGTGGTGGTTCATGAGCGTGGCCGGGTGGCTCACCCTGTAATCCCAACACTTTGGGAGGCGGAGGCAGGCAGATCATTTGAGGTCAGGAGTTCAAGACCAGCCTGGCCAACATGGTGAAACCTGTCTCTACTAAAAATACAAAAATTAGCCAGGCATGGTGGCACCTGTAGTCCCAGCTACTTGGGAGGCTGAGGCAGAAGAATTGCTTGAACCTGGGAGACAGAGGTTGCAGTGAGCTGAGATCGCACCATTGCACTCCAGCCTGGGAGTGAGAGTAAGACTCTGTCTCAAAAAAAAAAAAAAAAAAAGAAAAAAAAAGGCAAAACTTTGGAAATAAACCTCCAATCTCAAGAAGATTGGTATATAATTGTATCTATACCACATATATAGCATAAAAATAGTGGTATATGATATATACAAACACATAATTATACAGCTATATTCTGAACTATTAGACAGTCGCACATTAGGAAACCTATACTGTATGTTATCCCAAACAGAGCTTTGCTGTCCTGTTTCCATGGCCTGTGATCAAGCTCTTAGAACAAATTTCTTTCTTCTTCTAGCCTTCTTCCCTCTCTTTCCGGGCAATTGGAGATAGCCAACAGAACCTAGAGTTCAATCCTGTTGCGTCTCCACTTACTGGCTATATGACTTTAGGCAATTTTGAAGTTATTGAAACTCTGAGCTGTAGTTTTCCCATTTGTGAATTAGGAAAAATAGTAAGTGCCTCACGGGGTTCCTGTAAGAATCAAGGAGACAATGCACCTAAGACCCCAAGCACAATACCTGCTGCACTGGTTGGTGAAATGCCGGATCTCTTACAAACTCTTATTTACTTTTTTTGGTGAAATCTTCACAGGGTCCCCAGGCAGAACCAACTGTGCTCCAATGACTTCTTCTTTATTTTTTAGTTTTATTTTTTGAGACGGAGTCTCACTCTGTCCCAGGCTGGAGTGCAGTGGTGTGATCTCAGCTCACTGCAACCTCCGCCACCTCATTTCAAGCCATTCTCCTGCCTTGGCCTCCCGAGTAGCTGGGACTACAGGCTTGCACCACCACACCCAGCTAATTTTTTGTATTTTTGGTAGAGACATGGTTTCACCATGTTGGCCAGGCTGGTCTTGAACTCCTGACCTCGTGATCCATCCACCGCAGCCTCCCAAAGTGCTGGGATTACAGGTGTAAGCCACCATGCCCAGCCAACTTTTTCTTCTTTTTCCTAAAAGAATATTTGCCAAGGAAGGTTAAGATTTTTCATTTATGAGTTTCTCTTTCCTGGTTAGACTGAAAGCTTTTCGATGAGCACAAATGTGCTACTCTCACCTCTGAATCCCCAGTGCCTGGCACAGAGACTGGTGAGCAGCAGAACTCAGTAAATAAATGCTCATGGAATTCCAGTCCTCATGACGCTTCTCAGTGACATTTCTTGATCCTCTAGCTGGAAATATTTTTTTCCTCTGGTGAGAACTAAGAGTGCTCTGACCACATTCTGCCTTGAATCATAGTTATTGGTATGAGTGTTTTTTGTTTTTTCTTTTCTTTTTAATTTATCCTCCCCCGACTCACACAGCCCTCGAGTCATATGATTACTGGAGTTGCCTCTTATTCATCTCAGAGGCCCCGGCAGTGCCTGGCCCAGGCATTCCATCATTTGTTTCCGATATAATTCTTCTTGAGCAAGGAGCAAGGGATATGACTCATATATATAACGCACGATACAGTTTTTGCTTTTTGTGTGTAGACCCACTCAGCAAACCACTTCCCCACTGCACAATGAATTGGGGTTTGGGGCTGTTCCCTATGTTAAAATCAGAAGGGTTACCAGAAGTCATTCACCTACCTCTGGATAAAAGACAGTGAAAAAACATTAATCCATGACATGACTTCAAATTTGGGCCTTTCTATTTCCCTAAGACTGTCAGGATACGACTCTGAGTCATTATATAAATGCAAAATATAATGCAAACTCTAAGCAAGACAAGGATTATTAGAGCTGATGAGAAGAGGAAGTAAAATTGGAATATTATATGATCATAGTTTCTAGGACACAGAGCTTTAAAAATCTTGTCTCACTTTAGGAGCTATTAAATTGTACTACCATGCATGGCTATTTAAGATGAATTGCACTGGGGGGCATTACATGATATTAAACTAGCATTATGGATAGAGGGCAACTGAGTAGAAATTTTGCCAGGGTTAGTAACACCTTGGTGAAATTTCATCCATTTGACAAACATTTACTAAGCTTCTACCACGTGCCAGCACTATGCTAGCTAGAGAGCTAAGAGAGAGCCTCCCTTTGCCCTTATTTTTTTCTTTCCTACTATTAAGTAGTCCACAAACTATACTTAACCTGGTCACCAAACATGCAGATTGCTATAGGGAACAAAGAGTATGTTTATAAAGTAGTTCTGGTGTTTTCAAAGTTACTGTATAATATTATTCCCCAGCACAATATTAATGTGTTAAAAATCAACCATGAAAATGCATTTCTAAGGCCCTTTTTTGTTTGTTTGTTTTGAGACAAAGTCTCAGTCTGTCGTCCAGTCTGGAGTACAGTGGCACAATGTTGGCTCACTGCAACCTCCACCTCCTGAGTCCAAGTGATTCTCCTGCCTCAGCCCCCCGAGTAGCTGAGATTACAGGCCTGTGCCACCACACTCAGCTAATTTTTTGTATGTTTAGTAGAGATGGGGTTTCACCATGTTGGCCAGGCTGGTCTCGAACTCTTGACCTCAAGTGATCTGCCTGCCTCAGCTCCCAAAGTGCTGGGATTACAGGCTAAAGCCACCACTCCTGGCCAGGCCTTCTAGTTTTTGACTTAAAAATTTCATAATAGTCAAGTCCACTGAATCTCATTTTATTATTGGTTTTTAAGATTAAACTTGTTTGCACCATTCAACAAAGAAATAGTATTTTCATTATTACTCTTGGAATGTAAATGCACCACTCTGGGTGATATTTCATGGAGTTATTTTTCTTTCATATCCATATATCCTCCTGAATCTTTGCAGAACATTAGAACTAGGAGAGAATGTGGGTATTATCTAACCCAATGCTAGTCAAACATTTTCCATTCTTTTCATAACTTTTGAAAGTGTTCCCTTTCTATAGACTGAAGGCTCTGGAAGACTTTTGCCTATCAAACTGTATTTAATTATTAGTTATTATAATAATATTTTATTTTTTAAAAAGACATATTACTGCCAATCAGAGCTTCCAATTATCATGAAGTAATTAGAATGAGCAGTAGGTAACGAACGTGGCTATTGATTCTGGAGTCAGATTACTTGAGTTTGAATCTTCCTGCAACACCAACTAGCTGTACGACCTTGAGCAAATTCCTTAACAATCTGTGCCTCAACTTCCTTATCTGTAGATTAGTGATAACAATAGTACATACCTCATAGGGTTGTGAAGACTCCTGCATTATCTCAGCCCAAAGACAAGGGCCTCTTATTATCCTATCAAACCTAATACAGGATAAATGCACATTTCCATGAGGGTTTCTAAAACATTAGAAATAGTTTAGCCTATGAATACCCATTACTACTCTTAAGACTCCAATGATGTTCTAGGATCCCAGTCTATTTGAGAATCACTATTTGAGAATAAACTTCTCTTTTAAAGATGAGGAACTCGAAACCCATAGAAGTAAGTCTGCTGAAGACACCCAGCTAGTCAGGACTAGACCTGGTACTTAGAACCCAAAACTTCCAGATTGTGGGATTGTGCATTTATTGAGCTAATTAGAAGTCTGTCCATAAAGGTCACAAGTGCCCCTGGATCATGGAGTGTGAAACAGACAGAAAGGGGATATTAGAAGCACTTACTCATTCATTTAGATTCTATGCCCACTGAAAGCAATCAAGTATTGAAATTCCATTTCATTTGGAATAACAAGATTCCTGACACCTGTAAGGGATGTCTTCAGAATTTGGAAATTCCAATTGTCAAACATCACCGTAGCATCTAACTTTCCCCAGAAAACGCATTAAGGAATGACTGAGACATTGAAGTAACTTCATTAAATCCCTAATAAGTCTCTAACTAATAGAATAAAGTAACTTAACAGGGCTTTTAAAATAAATTCTGCTATGGAAATAAACTTGACACTATATTACGATATCATTATTAAAATAAAGTGAATCATGAGCTGACCTGAATGTGCAAAAATTCAAAGATGATGATGGGCGTTGAAGACTGCTCTGCCCAGTAATGTGCCGATGGATGGAGGCATGCTGAGAAGCAGCCACGCTGCAGAATGAGTCAGCAAGGCCCTGCTCAGAGCTCCCGCACCAACTGCAGACTCCGAGACCTCAGCTAGACTTAGAGTGCTAAGTGACCTACTCAGATCAGTCTTGCCAGTTTCCAATTTCTGTCTCAACTACCAATTACTACATGTCAGGAACCTTCTGGGAAGTTCCGAGGGGTAGAAATTTAAGAATGATAAGCCCAAGAATGCCAAGAGTTGGCCGGGTGCGGTGGCTCAGGCCTGTAGTCCTAGCACTTTGGGAGGCTGAGGTGGGTGGATCACCTGAGGTCAGGAGTTCAAGACCAGCCTGGCCATCATGGTGAAACCCCATCTTAATATATTTAAAAAATAAAAAAAATTTAAAAAAAGAATGTCAAAAGTCTATTGTACTCAGTGATGGTTTGAGGGCTCACTAATACTCATTTATATTGCTGGTGGAACCATAAACTGATGCAAATTGTGGAGAGGACAATTATATTATTCTAAGATATAAAAATTTGCATTTTCAAAAATTGTACTTTAAGCTCTGGGGTACATGTGCACATCCCACAGGGTTGTTGCATAGGTACACACATGCCATAGTGGTTTGGAGTCTCCGTCCCCCCATCACCTACATCAGGCATTTCTCCCAGTGTTTTCCCTTCCCAGCCTCCCCGCCCCCCGCTGTCCCTCCCCTGGTCCCCTACCCGCCAACCTACCCCAGTGTGTGATGTTCCCCTCCCTGTGCCCACATGTTCTCATTGATCAACACCCACCTATAAGTGAGAACATGCGGTGTTTGGTTTTCTGTTTGTCAGTTTGCTGAGAATGATGGTTTCCAGATTCATCCACGTCCCTACAAAGGACACGAACTCGTTGTTTTTTTTTTATGGCTGCATAGTATTCCATGATGTATATGCGCCACAGTTTCTTTGTCCAGTCTATCATTGATGGGCATTTGGGTTGGTTCCAGGTCTTTGCTATTGTAAACAGTGCCACAATGAACATATGTGTGCATGTGTCTTTATAATAGGATGATTTATAATCCTTTGGGTATATACCCAGTATTGCATTTTGTATTTCAACACCTACTATGCTGAAATTCACAATTGACAATTCAATAAATATTGATTGAATAAATACATGAATAAAGAAATGGAAATGTAGTTTTCATTACTGGCTACTTATAATAACAGATCTTTTTCGAGTTAGGTCACCTTTGATCTTAGGTCTGAGACAGGGATTTAGGTGTATCTGTTGACAGATGATTCACCAAAGAAACCTGTAAGAGACTGAGGACAGCAGGACAGGGAAGGTCCAGGAGTCAAGCAAAGCTATTGCTTCAGATAAAGCCCAGTGCTGGCCTGACCCAAGTGGTTTCTGGAGCCTAAATCACATGCAGAGTTTGTTCCCACCCTGAGGGGAGATGCCAGATATTTGAACTCCATATCAGTCAGTTTTGGCTGCAAGGTGAGGTATGGAGAGCATAACCTCAAGGAGAGTCAGTTTCCATTCTACACAGGACAATTTCTGGAAAAGTGAGCCATTGTGAACCATCAACAGTGACCACTTAAAGCAGCTAGACAGACGAGTGTTTGGATTACAGGAAATCTGGACAGGACTCCCAACAGTGCCCACTACACTAAGCCAGCCATTTCCTAGTTTTATTCATATGAAAAAAAGTTCATTCATAAATGTACTCATTGTTCTCTCTAGTTATTGATTTCAAAGGTCCTCATTCCTTATCTAAATATATACATGTGCTGAAAGGTAAACAGACAAATTTGTTGTTTCCCCTAATTAGTAAAAGTTGGCACAATATTATCTTTGAACCAAACGTATGCACTTCCTTTAAAAAACATACTCAATTGTGAGGTTTGGACTTGGTAAAAAAAAAACATTAAAAAAAAAAAAACAAAAAGAAATATAAGAAAAAATAAAATAAATTTAGCAAAAAAAAAAAAAAAAAAAAAAATATTACATTTGGGCGGGGGGTGGTGGCTCACGCCTGTAATCCTAAAGCTTTGGGAAGCCAAGGCTGGCAGATCACTTAAGCCTAGGAGTTTGAGAGTAGCCTGGAAACCCAGTGAAACCCCATCTCTACAAAAAATTTAAAAATTAGCCAGGCATGGTGGTACATGCGTATACTCCCAGCTACTCACTCGGGAGGCTGAGGTGGGAAGATCACCTGAGCGATGTCAAAGCTGCAGTGAACCATGATCGCACCACTGCACTCCAGCCTAAGCAACCAAGTGAGACTCTGTCTCAAAAAAAAAAAAAAAAAGGTTAAATCTAACTTAATTTAGTTTAACTGTTGGCAAAGAAAGAAATAATACTTGTATTGTTCTCAAGTACATTTTTTCCTGAATTAGACTTTGTTACTGAATTACAATTGTGTATGGGTGTTTGTGCTTGAACTTTAATATATGTCTGTGTTTCTTGTTTGAAGTTTCTGAAATATTGGCTACTAGTTTCAAAACTCTCCCTTCTTTGGAGGCAGGTAGCATAACTACAAATCCATACCAGAGGTAACTGATAATTAGATGGGAACCTAAGGATTGAATTACCAAACCTCTAAGTATGTAGGTGTGAAACTGAGGCTGAGAGAAGAAAAATGATTTAGCAAATGCTGCCCTTTTTTTTTTTTTTTTTTTTTTTTTGAGATAGAGTCTTGCTCTGTCACCCAGGCTGGAGTGCAGTGGCGAGATCTTGGCTCACTGCAACCTCCACCTCCTGGGTTCAAGCGATTCTCCTGCCTCAGCCTCCCGAGTAACTGGACTACAGGCATGTGCCGCCTCGATAGACTAATTTTTTTTGTATTTTTAGTAGAGACGGGGTTTCAGGATGGTCTTGATCTTGTGACCTCATGATCTGCCTGCCTTGGCCTCCCAAAGCGCTGGGATTACAGGCAAGAGCCAGTGTGCCCGGCCTGCCCATCTTGATAGAGGTAGAAACAGGGCTCAGTTCCCAGTCACTCGGCTCCCCTTCTAAGCTCTTGCAATGACTGCCTCCTGATTCTCCCAAAGGCACATTAAATCATTGAGATGGGTATAGGTTGAGCTTGGTGTCAAACTTACTGTTTTTTTTTTTTTTAATAGCCTTGACAGTTTTTCCCAATGACAATTAACTCTGCAAAAAAGAAAAACCCTTAGAGAATTAAAATTATCTGTAAACTCACTAAAATGAATTCAAGTGTGAAGAGGGGAAAAGAGTAGTATGAGTTAACTTGGGTGTTTTCTTGACACCTCAGCATTTTGGATTATTGGAGAAATGCCTTAGAGGCTTAGCTTTCCTCTGTGTGGTTATCCTTGGAATTGTCAGCAAGCTCAAGGAAAAAATGGGGCGCACACTAATTGTTTTCAACAACTTTCCAGGGGGACTAGAGTGCGTTCTCTGTGGACATATTTTAAGATCTCAACCCTTCTTTATCTCCTCCCTAAGGAAGCCGGGCTCTGACAGGTTACTCCAGGGAACCGGGGAAATCTCAGGGCAAGACATCTACACAGAAGGGTAATTACAGTCTTCAGACAGAATGGGGTTATGCTTAATTAATAGAGTTGGTTTTTTCCCAAGGAGCCAACACTTGCATCAGTTTTGCTGTGGATAAGATGGAAGAAAAACAGATATTTCTGAATCTAGCAGGAGACTCTGAAGCCTTTCTTGGGACTATAATTTTAAAAGAAGCTGTGTGGCTACATGCAAATGAATGAGCTCAGCTTTATTGAGCTCTGACCCCTGATGTGGCATTTACTCAGTATGGGGGAAAGAAAAAGAAGCTGCCATTTCTCTAGAATTTTTCACGCCCCTGGCACCCTGGTGGCTACTTTACCTTTGTCATCTTATCTGATCCCTACACCAATGTTGTAAGGTATGAGAATCTTTATTTTATAGACAAAGAGGCACAGAGGGAGGGGACCAGCCAAGGCCACAGAGCTGGTAAATGAGTCAGACACGAGGCAGCAAGGACTTCGTTGCTCGATTTCCTTCCAACATAACCAAGAGGGATCCTCTAGTGTTTTCTTTTTTTCCAGTTATCATAAGTCCCTGGGTCAAAGAAACAAAATATTTGGTATGGCCAAAGTGGAATTCTACTCAGTTTTGTTTTTGTTTTGTTTTGTCGTGCTAAAGGCATAAATCCTCCTTTGTTTTTTTTCTGTCCTGGGCAAAATAGGCTCCATTCTTGGCATTTCAGCCAGAAGTCATCTTTCGGGGGGAATTTCTCCTTCCGAAGCATGCAAGTTTCCTCCACTATTTTTTTTTTAAATTTTTACTTTCTGTGGGTATATAGTAGGTGTATATATTTATGGGAAACATGAGATATTTTGATACAGACATTCAATGAATAATTACCACATCATGGAAAATGGGGTACCCATCTCCTCAAGCATGTATTCTTTGTCTTACAAACAATCCAATTGTATTCTTTTAGTAATTATTATTTTTTCTTTTTTTCTCTCTCTATGAACAGTCTTGCTGCAAAATTTAGTTATTTTAAAATGTACAGTTAAAGGCTGGGCGTGGTGGTTCACACCTGTAATTCTAGCACTTTGAGAGGCCAAGTTGGGTGGATCACCTCAGGTCAGGAGTTCGATACCAGCCTGGCCAACATAGTGAAAGCCGTCTCTACTAAAAATACAAAAAATTAGTTGGGCATGGTGGAGGGTGCCTGTTGTCCCAGCCACTCGTGAGGCTGAGTTAGGAGAATCACTTGAACCTTGGGGGGCAGAGGTTGCAGTGAGCCAAGATTGCACCATTGTACTCCAGCCTGGGCAACAGAGTGAGACTCAGTCTCAGAAAAAAAAAGTACAATTAAATTATTTTGACTATAATCACTGTTGTGCTATCAAATACTGGGTCTTTTTCTTTTTTCTTTTTTTTTTTTAAAAAGATGGGGTTTCACCATGATGGCCAGGCTGGTCTTGAACTCCTGACCTCAGGTAATCCACCCACATCGGCCTCCCAAAGTGCTGGGATTACAGGCATGAGATTACGCCTGGCCTAATGTAATCTTTTTTTTTTTCTTTTTTCTTTTTTTAATGCCTACAGCACCTGGTATTCCCAGGTGGTCTCCCTGGGTCTTTTTCATTCTTTCTATTTTTTTTTTTTCACTCATCCCTTCACTCTTAAACACTGACATCATTCTATCCTTACAAATTCCATATTTGTATCAGCACACTCTGAATGTTAAGGGGCTAGCATCCAAGTAAGGTTCAATACATTCTGGCTGCTGGGAATTCAGACTGACCTGAGCAAGACAGGGGCACAGTGAGACAGCAGATTTTTCACTGAATTCAGCTGTTCTGGGATGCTCCTTCCTCCTGCAGCCAGTGTAGTCAAGGGACACATTCATATCTCAGCAGGGAAGAGGCAGACAGGCTCAAAGCTCAGGTGTAAGGCCCAGGATACACTTGCTGAGTTTCTGCACTACTCCCAGGCAGTAAACGTCCTGCTCTCAGCTGGTGTGGTGGCTGAAGCCTGTAATCCCAGCACTTTGGGAGGCCGAGGTGGGTGAATCACGAGGTCAGGAGTTCAAGATCAGCCTGGTCAAGATGGTGAAACCCTGTCTCTACCAAAACTACAAAAATTAGCTGGGCATGATGGCAGGCACCTATAATCCCAGGTACTCAGGAGGCTGAAGCAGGAGAAGCCAGGAGAATCCCTTGAACCCAGGCAGCAGAGGTTACAGTGAGCCGAGATCATGCCACTGCACTCCAGCCTCCATCTCAAAAAAAACAACAACAACAAACCTTTCTGCTCTCCCATGCTCTGTGCTGCCTGGAAACCCCCAAGCCCAGAATCTCTCTTAGGTCTCAAGCGTATACCTCTCCATTCCCTTTTCCTGGAAAGGCTAGGTTTTGTAACTGACGAGAAATCCCTCCCCGTATTCTCTTTGAATTAAACTAAATTAATAGCATTTGCTACTTATCAACTCCTTCCCCTAATCCCTGCTCTTTTATTCTTTTTTTTTCTTTTACATATCACATGCTATTAAATTCCCTTACTATCCTTAAAGTACTCATTTTATATATGCACTCATTTTATATACGGGGAAAATGAGGATTGCTAAGATTAAATGATGTGTTGAAATATACACCTTAGCAAGAGCAGGTACGCAAACATGGAAACTCTGACTAAAACTTATGTTTCCCCACCTGGGGAGCAAGGACCATATCTTATGCACTAACCTACTTACTGCTTCATAAGAGTAGTAGCTCTTTCTGAATGGAATGAAAGGCCTTTCCTAATGCTAAAAGCCAGCAGCGCAAATCACATACAAGAGACATCCAGGGAAGCAATCCAATAGGGAGGGGACGTGGTCCACAGCTTTGCTGCATCTACTTTCTGTGTATTTACTGATAACCTGCGAGGGTCAGTAAATCTTTCACCAATAATTACAAAATAAGAACTTCAAATTCCAACAGGATCATAAACTTTATCTTTGAGCTTAAGGGAGGGAAATGGTTATCCTAAAATATTTGCACCTCACACTGAAATTCTTCCCTTCCATATTCTTTGATATTCTTATTTCTTTATTCAACCATTTGGGAAATATTGATTGTTTACTATGTGTCAGGCACAATTCCAGGCACTTTATCTACTCTCATTTTCTGCCTTCACTCATTCATTCCACTATAAAGTCATTCATTACGTAACTGTGTGTAAGGCATGGAATTTGACTTCTTCTACATTTTTATTGAAATTTCTCTGGAATAATTAGGGAAGAAAGGAAGAAACCTAGGGACAATTTTCCCAGCCAGCTGCAAGAGCCTGTTCTATTGGGGTGTTGGGTTTAAATGCCTGCAGCAGTGAAAGGAGCTGAGTGTCAGCCATGCCTTACTGGTTGTATGATGTGGGGAAATCACTTACCTTCTCAGAGCCTCAGTCTCATCCTCTGCAAAACAGAGGCCACACCACTTACTGCATAGGGTTGTGGAGGATCATACGGGAGGGAATTCAACTACAAGTGTCAGCACAGGGCCCACCATGCCAAAGCCCTCAGACCTTCCACAGGGTGCTGATGTAAGTTCCCAAGCAGCCTTGTTCCTGCCAACACCACCAGGCAGGCAGCTCACACTGGCATCTTGACAGCGTCAGGCAGCACATGATCTCCCCTGGTCACCTCGGGAAGGCTTCAAGGCAGGGTTACATTCGGGCAAAGAGAGTCCAGTTGCAGCCTTCTTCTTTATCAGCCTGAGCAGCAACACAGTCTTGGGGGACAGGGCAGTGACATTCCAGTTCTCTGACAGCACACTCAAGGGGGGGATTCTTGGAAAGAAATGAGGGTGGCAGGGGTGGACCCACTTTGCTGCAGCTTTTTCTGCTTCCCCTGAATTTCTCTTTTGGGGAATTTCCATTTGCATTTCCCTCTGTTTCCAAGGCCTCCTGGGAGAGCAGGAGAGGAGCTGCTTCTGTTTTCTGGCCTTTGTGATTCTGAAGAACAGCTGAGGCACCAAGGGGTTGGTGAGGTGGGTAGAGTTGTGATTGGGTTCCTGTGCCCCAACCTGGGTGATCTACTTCTTGTGTCACAGGAAACCCTGACAGGGTAGGGGGAAATCTATGGTTTCTACCATGTATGGAGGTGGGCAAACTTCCAGACATCTAAGATTGTTATGAGCGAATGTTTGTGCTCCCTTCCACCCAATTCATAGGTTGAAGGCCTAACCTCTAATATGATGATTAAGTGGCTCCTTTGGAAGATAATTCAGTTTAGATGAGGTTATAAGGGTGGAGCCCCCATGACGGGATTCATGCCTTATAAGAAGAGACTCTAGAGAGAAGTCTCTCTGTGTCATGAGAGCATACAGTGATAAGATGGCTGTTTGCAAGCCAGAAAGTGGGGCCTCAACAGGAATCAAATCAGGCTGTACCTTGGTCTTGGACTTCCAGCCTCTAGAACTGTGAGAAATAAATGTCTGTTGTTTAAGTACCCAGCCTGAGAAGACTAAGACAAACACAGAACAGAATTTTCAAGAGAAGCAAGGCATTCCTGCTTTTTGAAGTTCCCATCTGTTTTCCAGCTATAGAAACACCGCAGAGTGCATGCTAAGTATGTTTGCTGTGTGATTGCAAAAACCCTCATATGGGAAAAGTCACAAACAAGCTACTTCACCCATTGCCTGACACCACAATGGCAGCTTCCCCCTTGGGTAATCTGGGAGTGAATATGTGTTCATTGTTATAAGCTCACCCAACGAACATCCAATTCAGCAACTGTGAGCAGTGCACTCTGTCCCTGCCCTTAATAAGTGAACAACCCCACTATCTTCTAGAAGGATTGATCACTTAGTAATTTTGTAATAGAAACCTGCAAAGGAGACCTCCAATAATGAGAACTTCTTTGTCTTTAGCATAGCCTGGGCCACTCATTCCACAGAGCTTGAAGTTCTCATAGGTCTTCAGATTGGTAACAGGAGAACCTGACTTTGAGCTTTGAGCTTTTTTAACCTCTCTAAAATCGGACAGAAAAATCTCAGCTCTGATATTCTCTGTGGGATTTTAGAACAACTTCCTTGAGTCTCAGTTTCCCCATCTGCAAAAAGAAAATAGCCACAATACCTACTACCTCATAGGTTTCTGGTAAGGATGGAGTGAATAATGCCTATGAGGGTGCCTTGCCAGATGTGCTACAGGTGTCATTTGTGTGTATTAGGGACAAAAACCCACCTTGAAGCACGGACCTTTCATGGAAATTGCCCTTAACTGATTGGATGACCTTGGGCAAATTAAATGAACTCATAGGGCCTCAGTTTCTCTTCCATGAGAGGTCATTTTGAGGTCTTTCAAAGGGTAGTGAGAATTAAGAAGGGCGCCCAGCACCGTGCCCGCCGCACACACACATGGCGTTCAGTAGGTGGTTCTCTCCCCTGCACCGCGTCTGGACCTCATTTCTCCATAGAGGAGTGGGTGACAGGAATTTTCCAAATCTGCTCGATGTCCCCACTCCATCACTTCATGAACTGGCCCATGACACACCCACAGTTTAGTGAAGTGCAGACTTGGGGAAACTTGGAGAAGAACGGAGCCCAAGGCCCAGCCTCGCGCACGCGCGCCGCGGCCGTCGCCCCGAGCAGCGTCTGCTAGTTACCTTTCACCTACTTCGCCGCGACTCGCCGTGCGGGGTAACTCGAGGTCAGATTCCGGGCCCCGCGCGCTTGCGCGCCGCCCGCTGCCCGCCGCGGCTGGGCGTCCCGAGCTTGTATCTTGAGATGGTTTCGGTTCCGCTCTCAAAGGGAGGGTGTGAGCTTTGCAGACGCACCCTAATTTCTGGGTATGGCTGGGCGACATTGGGCCCTCTGAGCTGCCACCCTGGCCCTGACGCTCCATTACCCCTCGTTCCCTCCTCCTCCCATCTGTTGTCCCGCTCTCCCTTTTCCCACAGCTGGCCCCTATTCAGCTGTGCTTGTTGCACCACATCCCTTCTTCCCGCAAAAGGCAGAGGGGAAGGCAGCGAGGCCTGTTCCAGACAGAGCTCCGGGCTTCCGAGTGGAGCCACGCCCGCAGAAGAGCCACGTGGGCGCAAACTTAATGTTCGCATTTCTGCTGGGGAGGGGCCGGACCTAACGACCAGGTTTCAAATGAGAAGGCGCACATTTTCTGGTTTTTGTCTTCCGGATGACTACGTTGAAGACCGCCTGGGCTGCAGCACGCCTCGGGGTTACTGTCGGGCACTCGGCGGGCGGGGCCGCCGCTGGGGCGGGGGAGGGCTTCTTCGCCCTCGGAAACCACATTCGCAGAAATGCTTTTAACTGTCTGGCAAGGTTTCGAGTTCCCAACCACAGCACCCTCAGTGATGGTTTTCAGAAGACCTTGTTAGCTCCTCTGCGCCAGAGATCCTCCCTTCGCTGACATACCACCGATTTGGGAGCAGGAAAAACCAGACTCCTGCAAAATACCTCTTCTTCCGGTGGCCTATATCCCTCTCTACCTACTTCGGGTCCCTGCAGTCCAGCAACAACCCCAAACGAGTGAAGGGAGGAGACATTGGTTTGTTCAGGCTCTTCCACTGGCAGATGATTTGGGATAAGTCCCTCTCCTTCTCCAGTATCATTATCTTCAACTGTAAAACATGAGGGTTAGTCCGAATGATCTCCAAACCCTTCAGCATTAAAGTTAGGGGATGAATCCTAAGATTTTGCAATTTTGTAATGTCACTTCTCCTCCATTTCAGATAGGGCCTGCAGGGAATATTGTTAAAGACAACTGCCATCGAAGTTACATGTTTGTTCTGTGATTGGTGAGTTTGAGGTCTTCTAGATTTCTTTGACATAATGCATAATTGTTTCAAGATGTTAACATTTGGGCCGGACACGGTGGCTCATGCCTGTAATCCCAGCACTTTGGGAGGCCAAGGCGGGCGGATCACCTGAGGTTAAGAGTTCGAAACCAGCCTGGCCAACATAGTGAGACCCCTGTCTCTACTAAAAATATAAAAATTAGCCGGGCATGGCGGCACATGCCTGTAATCCCAGCTACTTGGGAGGCTGAGGCGGAAGAATCGCTTGAACCCAGAAGGTGGAGGTTGCAGTGAGCTGAGATCGTGCCACTGCACTCCAGCCTGGGCAACAGAGGGAGACTGCTTTTCAAAAAAAAGATATTAACATTTAAGGTTAAGAATGTAGGTCATTTCTCCAAAGGACTAACAGACTCGAGGGCACACACCCCAAATTATATTTCTTTGACTCTGCCATTACCCCCAGCACAGTGAACAATGTAGCTAGTTGTTTCTTTTATTCTTAATGAATAAAAGAAAATTTGTGACTAGAAGGGATAAGGGTCCTACGCTTTCATTTTAATATGAATAGAGTTTTTAAAAACTCACAAACAGATAAATGTATCACATGAGAAAGGCTCAACATAGAGAAGCAATGTAGAGCAATGTTAATCTGATAAATTCTAAATGAGTCTGTACATTTTGATAGAGATTAAAGACCTGTAATTAGTTTTAAAAGAAAATACCAATATCATTATAAGGAGAATGGATATAATGTACCAATACTTATGGAGTTTCCTTATATTTCTACCTTATGTAATCCTCATGATGATGCTGTGAGTTAAGTGAATACACAGTTATGGTTTTCATTTTAGAGAGGAAGAAACTGCAGCATAGAGAAGTTAAGCATCTTGCCCAAGGTCATGCAGCTAGCATGTGATAGAACTGAATCCAGCCAGGGGTGGTGGCTCACGCCTGTAATCGCAGCACTTTGGGAGGCTGAGGCGGGCAGATTGCCTGAGGTCAGGAGTTCGAGACCAACTTGGCCAACATGGTGAAACCCCATCTCTACTAAAAATACAAAAAAAAAAAAAAGCCAGGTGTGATGGCACATGCCTGTAGTCCCAGCTACTCAGGAGACTGAGGTGGGAGAATCCCTGAACCCAAGAGGCAGAGGTTGCATTGAGCCAAGGTTGCACAACTGCACTCCAGCCTGGGTGACACAGCAAGACTCCATCTCAAAAAAAAAAAAAAAAAGAAAAAGAAAAAAGAACTGAATTCAGAGTTTCTAAGGCCAGACTTTCTGCTTTAGAAGAGTGTGTTTAGTAATGAGTTTGTGTGTGTATGTGTTAGGAGTAAGGAAGATGGGGAAGTGGAGAGATCAAATTTATTTGGAGGTAGAAGAGATGGGCATTTGTAAGTATTACTATTATATCTAATGTTTGTTGAACTTTACAATGTTCCAGGTACCAGGTTAGCAGCATGTATGCCTTAATTTATTTAATTCTAACAATTTTATGAGATAAATAGTATTGTTGTCTCTTTTTGTGCAATCAACAATACCGTTGATTAAATAAGAGAACTGAGTTGTCTAAACTCTCATAGGAAGTAGTGAAGCAAGGCTTCACCCTGGGATTGACTCCAGAACTTAAGGGGGACCTTTGTTTTACGGGTTTCCACTGGCCAAAAACCAGGGAAGAATCAGCAATGCAATTTGGGTTCAAGGAGCCAAAGGGACCTCAGATTTCATAACTAGAAATCCAGAGTAAAGAATATAGTGGGTGGTTTCTGTTTTCTGGTCAGAACCCACCTGGAAGGCTGGACTCAGGTCTGGGCATCATGTATGAAGACATGGATATCTACATTAAGATGGAAGCCAGGAACACAGCTTGGGGTTGTCCAAGATGCAATTGGCTCTCTCGGAGGGGAGTTGCATTAATTTCTGTCACCACCTTGGAATACTTCAGATTCATAAGACCAAGCATAATATATGAGGCAGTGTAGTGTAATGAAAACAGTGACGGATTTGGCATCAGACTGACATGGTCCCATGGTCTTGACTCTGCTTACCCCTTTGCAGCTAGATGACCTTGAGTGTATTCTTTAATTTCTCTGGTTCTTAATTTTCCAGTTATAAAATTGAGGGGAATCAGACCTACCTTATAGTATTGCTGTGAGAATTAATTGAGATAATGTGTGTTTAATAACCACCCTCAGCCAGGTGCATTGGCTCATGCCTGTAATCCCAACAATTTGGAGGCTGAGGTGGGCAGATCATGTGAGGTTGGGAGTTCAAGACCAACTGGCCAACATGGTGAAACCTTGTCTCTACTAAAAATACAAAAGTTAGCCTGGCAGCCACTCGGGAGGTTGAGGCATGAGACTTGCTTGAACCCAGGAGGCAGAGGCTGTACTGAGCCGAGATCGTGCTACTTCACTCCAGCCTGGGCAACACAGCGAGACTATCTCCAAGAAAATAAAAACAAAACAAAACAAAACAACCCTCTCCTGTTTTCCATCTACATACAAACACAGATGAGAATGATTTAATCTCTGGCCAATAATTTAATGAAGTTTTAAAAAGGATAATTTTTTAATCTTTAGCAAGGCTTTTGAGTGACAGAGTAGTGGTCTTTAAAAGTTTAGCCAGGTTTTTCTTTTTTCTTTCTTTCCGTTTTTTTTTTTTTTTTTCCCCAGAAACAAGGTCTTGCTCTGTTGCCCAGGCTGTAGCACAGTGTTGTAATCATGACTCACTGCAGCCTCAACCACCTGGGCTCAAGCAATGAGTAGCTGAGACCATGGGTGCATGCCAATGCACCTGACTAGTTTTTTAATTTTTGTAGAGACAGGGTCTCAATAAGTTGCTCAGGCTGGTCTTGAACTCCTGACCTCAAATGATCCTCCCACCTCAGCTTCCCAAAGTGTTGGGATTACAGGTATAAGCCACTATACCCAGCTGGCCAGGTTTTTAAACAACTGGTTAGAGAAAACTTGATGGACTTTTCTGCATTATGGAAGAAGAATTTGGAGTCTGGGGCAATCTGGAGCAAAGGCTTAAGGAGGAGAGATAGTAGAGGCTATGGTCTGAATGCTTGTGTTTCCCCAAAATTGAGATGTTTCAACTTAATCTCCAATGCAGTAGTATTAAGTGGCCTTTGGGAAGTGATTAGGTCATGGGGAGAGGTCCCTTATGAATGGGATTAGTGCCCTTATAAAAAGGCTAAGGGAGCTCATTTGTCCTTTCCACTATGTTAGGATACAGTGAGAAGTTACCATCTATGAATCAGAAAGTGGACCCTCACCTGAACATGACCATGCTGGCACCATGATCTTGGACTTCTCAGCCTCCAGAACTGTAAGCAATAAATTTCTATTGTTTATAAATTACCCAGCATAAGGGATTTTGGTATAGCAGCCTGAATGGACTGAGACACTAGGAAAAAGGGAGAGAGAGGAGGATTAAGGAATTCAGTAAAAGGCCAGATCCTAAAATATGGACCATGTCTAAGGCCTTAAAGAATAGACATGACTGGTATTGAATTTAAAATTGATTGAGTTCTTGTAATGTAAAACCTTCCTTTTCCCAAAGATTAAGTAAATGTCACTACGTACATGACTGCCTTGGTAAGTTTGGTGTGAATATTAAGTAAAACATCTGTGAGATACAATATGGAGAACAGCAAAACAATCCCCTATGAAAATAATTCTGAAGAAGCTAGTGCTGGGAGCCTGAGCTAATCAAGAAATATAAGGAACTCTTTGGAATTCCAAGAAGTCTTGGGAAGATTATTTGGTTTACCATAATCCATAGAAAAGGAGGTCTAAACCACTTATCTCCATCTGAGGGTTCAAGACAGCCCCAGCAGACATCTGAATTCCACATGTAAAGAACCTAGCATAGAGTAGGCACTTCAAAAAGTAGTAATTTAAACAATTTAATTGATCTAATCCTTGTGGAGCCTTTTCGTATGCCAGGAACAGTTCTAAGCACTTTACATATATAGCACTTTTAATCCTCATTATAACTCTATATGCACTATTATTGCCCTACTTGAGCAATGCATACACTGAGTCACAGAGAACATACCACAGTTAGCAAGTGGTGATGCCAAAGTTCAAATACAGGCAAATCTATATTCTAACTAATAACTATTCTGGTTTCTGTAACTGTAGCTGGCATTACTCTGCACTGCCAAGCTGATGCAAGCCTCCGTGTCCTCTGGATATAGGCACAATTCTAAGCTTATTGACCACTGATTATGGAAGAGGTTCCACCAGGCTAGGAAGTTATCAGGAGGGGAGGAAGTGGAGAAGTAGCTTCAAGCCTGGAGGCTTTCTGCCCATGAAGCATGTCCAGTGTGGCCAAGGAAGACGTCCTCTTCCCTGGCTGTTTGTTCCCTAAGCTAGAAATCATCTCAAGGGGATAGTCATGTGCAAAAAGTGATTGCTTTCCTGGCTGAGATGTCCTGAGGGGGGTAGAAGTAAACAGACTTTGGAGGGATGGGATACTTAGGATGGCTGGAGGGCAGCCCAGGGGCTCTAAGGGGATACAAAAGAGGGCATGGCAAGGGAACGGGGATGTCACCAGGACACAGGGTCTCCTGAAGCCAAGGGAAGCAGTAGCTTAGTTGCTGGTAGGACTGCGCCTTTCTTTCCACTCCTAGCACCCACCCACACTCCAGGTCCCTCCAGGCAACCTCAGATGTGCTCTTGAGGCCTTTGAGAGATGCCAAGGGTCATGGAATTGGCTTGGGGGGAAAACACATTATGGAAACCTAGGAGATGCCCCCTGCCCCTCCCCCACCAAAAAAACAAAGCTCTTTGTGAGAACCATGGCCATAGATTACCATTTGTTGGAAGACCCAAAGAAAGATAGTATAGTAAAACAGACCCAAGTTTGGAGACTGTTGTTAATTAATTTCTCTAAGCCTCATGTTCCTCATGTAAAAAATGAGGATAATGACACCTACCTCACAGGGCTATTTATAAGATAAAATCAGAGAATGCAGGTGAGGATGCTTTGAAACTATAAATACACTACAGAAATGTTATTTGCATTGCTAAGAAAAACAGTGTTTAGTACACTGTTCATAATCAGCCAACTCAATTACCAGCTACATTTTGGTAGTTAAAATCCAACCCCACCCCCAAAGAGCAATCAGTGTCCCCTCATCAAAACAGAAAAGAAGAACACTTCGATTTGTAATTGGTTTGCATCAGCTCATTCACAACAGATTATTCCATGATTTTTTTACACTGAATCTTTCCCCTGTGCTGCTAGCTACAAAGAGAGATGAGATGAGCCATCTGGCCGATGGGGAAAGTGCTTTTTCATCTTTAAAAGTACCTTCCTCATCCATCAAAGGGCTTCAAGTGATTGGATGCTTTTCTCATTTGCTCCCTCTTTTCTTCCTCTGGCAAGTCTGTGCCTTTCAAATTGTAAATAATTTCCCAGACACAGATTACCTTCTTTTGGGCCCTTCTCCACGCATCCCATCAACTGTCCTTTAGCTACTGATGCATTTTTCTTCTCACATTCTGGCACCCCCAAGCTCCCAAATAAAGATATTTAATAGTCATTCCTGTTCTGTAACTAGAAATCAATATACTAAAGGAAAAATATAGATTTTGGGGATGGAACAAAACGGTTCTAGGAAGCAGAACATCTGTCACCTTCATAAATTGTGCCAAAGCTTCTCATAAATGAGACAGTAAGTTCAGAGTTTCCCCTTTGATCTCTTTCACTTCATAGACATTAAAGATAAAGGACCATGACTCTTTGTTTTGTCTTTATTTGCTAGATTCAGTTACCAAATACATTTACGGTAAATATAGAAATTTAAAAATCTACAACTTGGAAACATCAGTCATGAAGGCAGCCTCATTAAAAGGCAAGTTAATTATAATCAGAGTGTAAAACCTGTGGGCCTGAGGAAGAGAAATTATTCTTTTTAAAGTTGACATAAATAAAATCTATAAACTGATAAACAGTCAAAGCAGTCAATGTAGGTTATTTGATTCTCAAATCTGCTGCTGCTTTGACTTCCACCAAGTTCACTCTTCCATCCATAACCAGGACTTGATAATAGCTATAATTATTAAATATTTGTTTTGAGCATTGGGCTAGCATCTTATATACTTTATCTGTTTCAGTCTTCATAATATCTCATGAAGTGTCAGCCTTGAAGATGAGGAACTGGAGGTGATGGGCTGTTTACCACTTTGTCCAGACTCCCCATTCTGATAAGCAGCAGGGCTGGCATGTAGGCTCAACTGTCTAACTCCGAAGTTCGGGCTCTGAAGTATTATTTAGAGTTCCTTCCCTCATGGCTGACATTGTATCTTCATTCAAATTTCCCCTCCATATTTGGTTTCTGTACTCTTCACTCTAATAAATTACTTCTATAAATATTGCTTTCTTGAACAAAACCGATAGTTGTAATTATAATAAAAACAATATCAGTTATCATTGGAGGGTTTACTGAATGTCTGTCCCTGAACTAGACTGTCACAAACAGTTAAATTCAGATGTGAGGAATCCCATACTCACATCTATTCTTCATTATCATCAATGTGTCAGGAAATCAGAGAAGAAAAATGAGAGAAAAACAAAACAACATTGGACTGAGATTCAAAAGTCCTGGAATTCTTGACTTGCAAAATTCAAATAACAGCCACATTCTGGCACGGTGGCTCAAGGCTGTAATCCCAGCACTTTGGGAGGCCAAGGTGGGCAGATCGCCTGAGATCAGGAGTTTGAGACCAGCCTGGCCAATGTGGTGAAAACCCATCTCTACTAAAAATGCAAAAATTAGTTGGGCATGATAGCAGGTACCTGTAATTCCAGCTACTTGGAAGGCCGAGGTAGGAGAATCGCTTGAACCTGGGAGGCAGAGGTTGCAGTGAGCTGAGATCATGCCAATGCACTCTAGCCTGGGTGAGAGAGCAAGACTCCATCTCAAAAAAAAAAAAAAAAAAAAATCACTGGCCGGGCATGGTGGCTCACGCCTGTCATCCAAGCACTTTGGAGGCCAAGGCGGGCAGATCACCTGAGGTTGGGAGTTCAAGACCAGCCTGACCAACATGGTGAAACTCTATCTTTGAAAAAAAATCACTTTCTGTTTACTTCACAAAGTAATTACAAGGCTTAAATTAGAAAACGTATTTAATAGTGCTTTGTAAACTGGTCATTTCTCTACAAGATACTATAGTGAGCTATGTCAGTATTTAGTGTGTGATCTTGGCAAGCCATGAACAGCTCAGCTTCATCATATGAAGTGGGAATCACAGTTTCTACCACTCAAGGTTGTTCTGAGGATTAAGGACTGCTTGGTCCACAGGACAGGGTAATTGAATCTGTATTTCACCGATACTCTTTTAAAGTTTGTTTTCAAAACTGCCGTCTTTCCAAGTGCTTTTCTTTCTCCTGTTCCTAGTTCTTTTCTGGCAGTTTCTTCCACTCTCATCCCTGAGTTGAAGCACTCAGCTTTCTGGCCACCTCTGCATTTGTTACAGGATGGAAAGTCTTGACTGAGTTGTCTGGGTTCTTGGCATATTGAACAAAGAATTGAACAAAATGCACAAACAAAGGAACAAAAGAATGAAGCAATGAGAGAAGAAAGAAAACAATGAAAGTGCAGGTTTATTGAAGAGAAAGTACACACTCCACAGAGTGGGATCAGGCTCCAGCAAGTGGCTCTAGAGCCCCAATTACAATGTTATTCTATTTGAGATGGAGTGTCACTCTGTCACCCAGGCTGGAGTACAGCGTCATGATCTCAGCTCACTGCAACATCCGCTTCCTGGTTCAAGCGATTCTCCTGCCTCAGCCTCCGGAATAGCTGGGATCACAGGTGTGCACCACCACACTGAGCTAATTTCTGTTTGTTTGTTTGTTTGTAGAGATGGAGTTTCACCATGTTGGCCAGCTGGTCTCCAATGCCTGGCCTCAAGTGATCCGCCCACCTTGGCCTCCCAAAGTGCTGGGATTATAGGCGTAAGCCACCAAGCACGGCAGGATTACAATCTTCTTTAAGGTTTTTATTAAACTAAAAGAATTTGGTAAGACCCTAGGTGCCCTTTAGAGGCCTCCGGTTGGTTTCACCCTATGAAGAATTGGCCTATGGCCAATCAGAGTATGAAGTGGAGACTTGGCCTATGGTCAATCAGAGGCTAAAGTGGAAACATCTATCTTGTTATCGCAGGAGTGAGGACGTGGCCTGTGTGCTGCCTAATCTTGCCTAGAACTGGCTGCACCTGCTGTTCTTTCGCTTCTGCCTTAACCCGTGGTTACCCTAATTCCCTATTTTCCTGCCTCACATTCACTTCCTTAAGGAGCTAACTGGCATACAGAAGCCTATCACTTGACCTAGAAGACTCCCAAATCTCTAGTCTGTGCTGCCAATCTCCCCAGTTTCTAACTTTTCTCTTCTCTGAGATCTTCTAGCCCCATGCTTGGGATCTTGTTAAAATCCAGCTCTGATTTAGCAGGGCTGGGGTTGAGCCTGATTTTGCATTTCTAGCCAGCTTCCAGGTGATGTCCATGCTGCTGGCCTATGAACTACACTTGAGAAGTGAGAATCTAGCTTAAATGCTACACCAGAAATCACCTGACCAGCATCACTCGGATCCTATCATCTTCACAGCAGTTTACTGGATCTTTTCAGCAAGGCTGTCATAGGCTCTTATCTCCCTGGACCTGTGTGACAGAAGCCACTATCCTCCTCCTAATTCCATCTCTTTCTCAATGGTGATAGAACCTCCTTTACCCCCATTTTTAGCCAGGCACTTGGCCATCCAGAATAAAATGTTCTTGTCTTCCGTCCAGCTAGGAGTGGCCATGTGACTACTTCTGGATATAAGCAGAAATGGTTTGTGACACTTTCGGAAATTTTCCTTAAAGGGAGGGAATAGGTGATTTTCTCTCCCTTTCTTCCTTCCTGTTGGTTGCAATGGAGTCATGGTGACTGAAGCTCAACAGTCATCATAGGCCAAGAGGTGGGTGTGGCAAGCAGGGCAGTGGTGTGGAGCAAACCTGGCTACTCCAGACTTCTTTCACGTAGGAGGGAAATACAAGGCTTTTTCACTCAAACCGCTGATATTTGGGGTTCTCCGTTTCTCACAGTTTAAAACTAATAGATGCTGCTCAGTAATGAACTCCCCTCCATGTCTCTGTCCAGCAGAGCCAGCTCAAGTATTGCAGCTAGCCTCTAAGGGGTATGATAGTTTCAGCACTCCCCAGCCTCTACCTGAGTACTTCCCTCAGCCTCAGGTTGTTTTTGTTTGTTTTTTGTTTGTTTTTGAGATGGAGTCTCACTCTGTCACCAGACTGGAATGCAGTGGTGAGATCTTGGCTCACTGCAACCTCTGCTTTCCAGGTTCAAGCATTGCTCCTGCCTCAGCCTCCCTAGTAGCTGGGACTACAGGCATCTGCCACTACACATGGCTAATTTTTTTGTATTTTTAGTAGAGAAGGGGTTTCACCATGTTGGCCAAGCTGGTTTTGAACTCCTGACCTCAAGTGATCCTCCCACCTCGGCCTCCCAAAGTGCTAGGATTACAGGCATGAGCCATTGCACTCGGCCTGTCCCCTTCCTTTTTAGCGTGTTTCAGCTTCTCTTTGTCTGAAAAAGGATGGGAGGCTGGAGGTAGAGCCTTCACCTTGAATTATGAAACTGGGGCCACATCTAGAGTCTGTCAAAGCAAATCAACAGGGTGAATCCGTTTATTAGGGCTGCTGTAGTAAAATAGCACAGACTGGGTGGCGTAAGCGACTCACAGTTCATGGAAGTCCAAGATTGAGGTGTGGGAGTTTGGTTCCTCCAGAGGCCTGACTCCTTGTCTTGCTAATGGCCACATTTTTGTGGTGTCCTCACATGACTGTTCCTTTTTGTGAACTTTCCCCTGGCATCTCTCTGTGTACTGCCCCATTAGATTGGTTGGGGGCTCACCCTACCAGCCTGATTTGAATTTAATTACTACTTTAATGGCTCTATCTCAAAATAGGTCACTTTCTGAAGTCCTGGGTTTAGGACTTCAGCGTTTACGTTTGGAGGAGAGGGACGAAGTTCAGCCCTTGACAGAGGGAGAACCCGAGTACTGCGTGGCATCACGGGGCCTCCATACCAGCCTCAGTGCCCAGCTCTAAGGCTCTGTTTACATAAGAGAAAGAAACTTGTTTTAGATTATGCCTTCAAAGTCAGGTTTTTGTTCAGGGCAGCCAAATACAATCTCTAAGTGATACAGATAATTTCACTTTATTTATCTGTGTTTGCTCCTCTTTCTTTGAGTCCTTTATGGACTAGGGCCATCTCTTGCATTAGAACAGGTGATTGGACTATGCTGGTCTGTTTATAGTAATGATAGGTAAGTGTTTTAGGCTTATTAACTAAAATTTCATCTTTAAGATGGCAAATTCCAGGCAATTTGAGGCCATCCCAAATCCATTAAGTTGATGATTCTGGTTCTCTGCCACAAGATCATCTAATTTTTACTTTAATCTGACTTTCAAACAGTTTCTCTGGCTAAGAATGCAAGTGAGTTATCATATGTGAAATAATGATTTAAACATTGCCTTCACGAATTTCGATCTTTGTGTATATAAGTTTTACATAGTCACAGAAGCCCTAACATTGAAAGTAAGATCCCATATAATAATCACTTATTCCTTTGAAAATTAGGGTTCATTTCTAAGGCTGGAAATTCAAATGATACAGAAAGGGGTTTTGACAGTTCTGCTGAAATGCAGCTGTAGAAACTGCTGTTTTGAATAAAGTGAATTATTGTTCATCGATATTTCACTGGAACCCCATCAGCATCTTCCTGATAACTGCATACTTCTTTTTATGGTTGGCTTCAGTAATGCTGAGCTACCTCACAGCAGGGCTTTGCTGAAATACTAATAATATGATTGGCATGCATTTTGGAAATATAAAGTGCTACCCAAATGCACAAAACAATAACAAGGCACCATCTAGGCAAAAATATGCTGTCTGATGCAACCTGGGAGAGGCATTGAAGTATTTTAAAAATAGTCATCTACCTATGTTCAATGTACAGCCAAAGTTAAAATTCTAGATGTGTGTTTTGGAGATACCATGAGACAAATTATTTTATTTTTTAATTTTAAATTGTTCTAGTAGTGTATAGTTTTGTCTGTAATTTAAACAATAATTCACTTAGGAGTATCAAGTTCATACTTAATAGTAGAATCATTCATACAGAATCAACTATACTATTATAAATATATAAAATTTTAAATAGTTAAAAATTAGTATTAACAGTTTACAGATGGGTTGTTATTTATGAAAACAAATGTTAAAACTATTAAAACAGAAATTAGAGCCTGATCTCTCTCCAAATAAAGAATTCTTTGAGGTCAGGCATGGTGGCTTACACCTGTAATTCCAGCACTTTGGGAGGCTGAGGCGGGCAGATTGACTGAGGTCAGGAGTTCGAGACCAGCCTGACCAAAATGGATAAACCCCGTCTCTACTAAAAAAACAAAATTAGCTGGGTGTGGTAGCACATGCCTGTAATCCCAGCTACTTAGGAGGCTGAGGCAGGAGAATCGCTTGAACCCAGGAGGCCCAGGTTGCAGTGAGCCGAGATCACATCATTGCACTCCAGACTGGGCAACAAGAACAAGCGTCTGCCTCGAAAAAAAAAAAATGCTTTGATTTCCTTTTTTTTTTTTTTGAGACAGGGTCTTACTCTGCCACCCATACTGGAGTGCAGTGACAATCACAGTTCACTGTAGCTTTGACGCTGCCAGCCCCAAGTGCTGGGACTTGGCCTCCCAAGTATCTGGGACTATAGGTGTGTATCACCATGCCTGGCTAACTTTGAAAAAATGTTGAGTAGACATGAGATCTAGCTATGTTGCCCAGGCTGTTCTCAAATGCCTGTGTTCAAACAATCCTCCCCTGCCTCGGCCTCCCAAAGTGCTGGGAATACAGGCATGAGCCATTGCACCTGCCCAGTTCAGTCATTAATTCAACAAATATTTCGATGACTATTATAAGCCAGGCATGAGGATAGGAACTAAAGAGAGTTGTAGCAATTAAATGGAACAACATATATGAAAACATCCTGTATGCTCTTGGTTGCTACTAACGAGAACCAATAATTGAAAGGCCTCAAAGAAATAGAAAGGCAGTCTAGAATAAAGATGAAAATAATACAGTAGTCTATTCTGATAAGGGCTTTGAAATGGAAAGTGAGAATTTGGGGACTCATTCCTATAACAGTGGGCAAATTACTGCAGTGTCTTAGCAAGATAAGCAAGGCTAGAGAAAACTAGAACTGTGTTGGGCACAGTGGCTCATGCCTGTAATCCCAGCACTTTGGGAGGCCAAGGCGGGCAGATCACCTGAGGCTGGGAGTTTGAGACCAGCTTGACCAACAGGGAGAAACCCCGTCTCTACTAAAAATACAAAAAATAGCCGGGCGTAGTGGCACATGTCTGTAATCCCAGCTACTCGGGAGGCTGAGGCAAGAGGATTGCTTGAACCTGGGAGGTGGAGGCCTGGGCAATAAGAGGAAAACTTCATCTCGAAAAAAAAAGAAAACTAGAACTGTAATGCGATGGAAGATTTGGGATAATGGATCAAGGAAGATGAACTTCTACCATGAAGAGTTTAAGCACATTCTTGTCCAGTGATCACCTGACCTAATAAAGAGGACTTTAACTGACCATGAAGTGGTAGGGTAAAGATACCTAGATAAACCTGTTAAACCTGTTACCATGGAGTAACTATAGTTCAGAGAGAAGAAAAATGGTATGGGAGTTGCCTAGTGAGTCACATGAAAAAAGAAGTGGGATAGGAGTTGAAAACAATACTTAGAGCTTCATATATGCATATGCCAACGAGTGGAACCTAGGTAATAAACAATGTGCACTAGAAATTATAACAGAGGACAGTAAACTGAATCTTTTAAAGTCTGTTGAGGTATCCTAGTATGGGAATCAACCTGCTGCCAGTTCCTATTGCATCAGATAAGACGGCATCTATGATACTAAATGTAAATTCCCTACCATGGTGCCTAGCACAGAGTGGTTATTATTTGAAATAGAAAAGAAAAATAGTGATAAATCCCTTGCAAATTCCTTATCTTCCCATTGCCCCTGCTCCTGTCTCAACACATACATCATCATCTATTCAATTTTCCAAGCTTAGAAACTCAGCACTCTCCTATCTTTATGATGCAAATGCCAAGTCTTGTTACTTCTACCTCATAAACTATTTTGGCGCCCACTCATTTGTCTGCCTTCCTACTATCACCGCTTTATTATAATACCATCATTTCTAGGGCGCAGGGACATTGTTTTAAAACAAAATCCATTCATGTCGCTTTCTACATAAGACCTATCATTATTTCCTATCAATCTGAGTAAAAACAAAGACAACGCTTGGACATAGCCTGTAGCACCCAAGTGTTCTGGCTGCCACCTGGCTCTCCAGCCTCATCTATCATTTTCTGCCCAACTTTGATCCTAAAATATGCCAGGCTCCTTCTCGCCTTAAGTCTTTGCATGTGCTATTTCATTTGCCTCAAGCACTTTCCCCTGCCATTTTCCTAGTTAATTCCTATTTATCTTTCAGATCCCAGTTTACCTGTTGATTTTCTTTGGCGAAGCCTCTCCTGACCACCTATCCTAAGACAGTAATCCTATCATAGACCCTCCAGCATCTTTTGCTTTCCCTCATCATAGTTTATAACTAGTTTGTTTGTGAAATTATCTTTTAATGGCTCTCTCTCCTCCAGACTATAACCAACATAAAGGCAGGGATCATGTTTGTTTGTTTGTTTTGAGACAGAGTCTTGCTCTGTGGCCTAGACTGGAGTGCAGTGGCGTGATCTCAGCTCACTGCAACCTCCACCTCTTGGGTTCAAGCTATTTTCCTGCCTCAGCCTCCTGAGTAGCTAGGATTACAGGCGCCCACCACCACACCCTGCTAATTTTTGTATTTTTAGTAGAGAAAGGGTGTCACCATGTTGGACAGGCTGGTCTTGAACTCCTGACCTCAGGCGATCCACCCACCTCAGCCTCCCAAAGTGCTGGGATTAAAGGCATGAGCCACTGTGCCCAGCCTGGATCACATTTGTTTTGCTCACTGCTGTAGCCCTAAGACCTAGCAAAATTCCGGGCAAATGGTGAGATTCTCAGTGTATATTCGTAAAATAAACAGAGCACCTGTAATCTGTGTGTGATTGAAAGACTAAATTGTTTACAAAACTACTACAATACTAGATGTTGTTAGTGGAGGAGGCTGTGTATGTGTATGTGTATGTTCCAGGTAGCATATGAGAACTCTCTGTACTTTCTGCTCAATTTTGCTGTGAACCTAAAACTGCTCTAAAAAACAGTCTATTAAAAAGAAAACCATTATGAAAAATTTTATACAAAATTAAGGAAAGGCCAGGCATGGTGGCTCATGCTCATGATCCCAGCACTTTGGGAGGCTGAGCTGAGCAAATCACCTGAGGTCAAGAGTTTGAAACCAGCCTGGCCAACATGGTGAAACCCCCTCTCTACTAGAAATACAAAAATCAGCCAGGTGTGGTCATGAGGGCCTGTAATCGCAGCTACTCAAGGTAGGGGGAGTGCTGAGGCACAATAATCACTTGAACCCAGGAGGCAGAGGTTGCAGTGAGCCGAGATCATGCCACTGCACTCCAGAGTGGGCAACAGAGGGAGACTGTCTAAAAAAAAAAAAAAAAAAAAAAAAAAGAAAATAGTATAATGGATCCTCATGGACCTACTACATTAGATCTTAATATAATTTGAGTGTTTGAGGAGACTCCTGAAATCATTCTTTTAAAAATTGACTTCAAATTGCTATCATGAGAATAAAATGATTTACACTTATATATTCTGTGCAAGTGATAAATGGTAATTCCTTTGCGTTCACATTTTGGATTGTTGTATCACTAAAGGATCCTAACGCCCGTTCCCAGTTGTCTTAGTTCAGTGGAATGGCAGGGCACGTGGCATTGACCACTTCACTATGTTATTTGGATATCAGAGTGCACTGGTCCTCTCAAGAGCATTTGAAACCAACATGAAAACCCTACTTCATTTCAATGACCACTTACCCTTACACTTCAGCACTTTCGGACAAAAGCATAATTAGCCACTGTGAGCTATGAAAAGAAAAAAACTATTTGAAAACAGATGACTAAAATTTTTACCAAAAGAAATAGAGTTCCTTAAATGTTTTGGGCTGCGTCCTACCCCCAAGGTTTTTGTACTTGCTGTTCCTCTGTCCAGATGATGCTCTTGTCTGGATTCACCAAACCCCCATTTATCCTTCAGATCTCAATTTGAGTGACCCTTTTCCTGGGATGCCATTGCCAATCCTCCTCCCCGCCCTCAGCCCCAACATAGATGACCTTCTCTGTGTTCCAGAGTTACTCTTTGCTAATCTCTAATCTGCTTGTCTGTCTTCCCAGCTATCTGTGAGGTATGTGAGAGAAGAAACCACTGATCTGTATCGTGAGGCCTTATAGGAATTAAGTAACAAGATACAAACTTTGGAACTTGAGGCCTGGGTTTAAGTATGATCCCAGCACTTACTGGCTATGGGGCATTAGGCACATTCTTGAATCCGAACCCTAGTTTTGTCATACCCTACGTGAAGATACTAATACCAACATCACAGAGTTGTCATGAGGTTCGTGAGAAATTATGAGTGTAAAGCAATTAGAAGAGTGAGTTCCTAGCTTAGAGTTAACATTCAATAAAGATATGCAGAATGAAAGAAAAGCAAAAGGAAAGCAAAGAGAAAAAAGAGGAAGGGAGTAGAGTGAACAATTGCTCAGGTAAAAAGCCAACACAAAAAATCTCCGCAACTGAGAGATTCTAATCTTGAGGACTGATCTTCTCTAGCTATGACTAGATCAGGGGAACCTTAACTTTTTGAAGTTCAAAACCTGTAGTTTTCAAACTACATGTTTGTACTCAAAACAATTTTTATGTTTATGGAGAAAAACAAGTTTTTCAATTCTTTTAAAGCCACTACCCTGAAGGGGAACGCACAGAGCTACTTTTCCATTTCTCCTCAGGGGCTGATGAAATTTTCTTTTTTTTGTTTTCCTTCCCATGGTGTGATCTTGAGTCACTGCAACCTCTGCCTCCTGGGTTCAAGCAATTCTCCTGCCTGAGCCTCTCGAGTAGCTGGGATTATAGGCATACAGAACCACACCCGGCTAATTTTTGTATTTTTAGTAGAGATGGGGTTTCACCATGTTGACCAGGTTGGTCTCAAACTCCTGACCTTGTGATTACCTGCCTCGGCCCCCCAAAATGCTGGGATTACAGGTGTGAGCCACTGTGTCCAGCCTTTTTTCTTTTCATTATTATTTTTTTGAGACAACGTTTTGCTCTTGTTGCCCAGGCTGAAGTGCAATGGCATAATCTCAGCTCACTGTAATTTCTAGCTCAATGTAATTTCTGCCTTCCGTATTCAAGCAGTTCTCCTGCCTCGGGCTCCCGAGTAGCTGGGATTACAGGCATGTGCCACCAGGCCCAGCTAATAGCTGATGTGATTTTCATCTTTGTTGTGCTTTTGTATTTTGGGGCTCATCCATACTTAGATGGCTTCATATCTTTATTTATTGGAAAATCATATTGACTGGGCACCAATGAATACAGAGCATTACAGCTAAAACAAATATGAAATAATGTGGTCTTCTCATGGCCGGGCGTAGCGGCTCACGCCTGTAATCCCAGCACTTTGGGAGGCCGAGATGGGTGGATCACCTGAGATCAGGAGTTCAAGACCAGCCTGGACAACATGGTGAAACACTGTCTCTACTAAAACTACAAAAAATTAGCCCGGCATAGTAGTGTGTGCTTGTAATTCCAGCTACTAGGGAGGCTGAGGCAGGAGAATCACTTGAACCGGGGAGGTAGAGGTTGCAGTGAGATGACATCGTGCCATTGCACTCCAGCCTCAGCAAAAAGAGTGAAACTCCATCTCAAATACTAATAATAATGTGGTCTTTTCAGTGTTGCTTGCCTGTATCAGCCAGAGTTTGGCAACATTAAGCGTGATGAAGCTAAGTGAAGTTATTAAGAGCTTCACTATGTGTAGCTGTTGGGCTTCTCATTGCTGGAAGGAGGGCTCTGAATCACAGATACTTTAATTTTCCCAGAACAGTTCAACTTGGAGCACTTGCTATATCCCCCACGCTGTGGCAGACCCTCAGGGGACACCAAGGGAAGTATGGCCCAGCTCCTGCCTCAAAGAGCAGACCATCAGCTAGCGGGGATTAGATAATGAGATAAGTCCAAGCTATAGAAAGTGCCACAGGAGAAACACAAACAAGGCGCTTGAGGTTTCAAAGGAGGGAAAGGATACATCAGGTTGAAGATACTAACAAAACACTTTATTCATTCATCCATGTATACATTCAGTGAAAATATTTATTGGGTGCCTATTATATACCAGGCACTAAGCTAGCTATCAGGAATAAGATATAAATAAGCCATTATTCCTAACTTCAAAGACTTCACAATAAAGCAGGAGGGGCACACACGTAGACAAATAAAAATATTCATTAATTAATTCATTTATTCAACATGTTAATGGGTATCTATTAAGTCCCACGCTCAAGGGTGGTGAGAAGAAAGGTCTCTGTGGTAAAGGAACCCACAGTCTATCTCAGAAGATAGATGTATAAACAAAAAATTTCTATGTACAGTAGTGTGTTTGGTGCTGTGATAGGTATGTTTTAAAAAAATCAGAGTCTCAAGATGGAGGGTGAAGGGGCAATGAACTCTTTCTGGGGTCAGAGAAAGCTTTGGCAGATAACACAATGGAGTAGGTATTACAGGATGAAGGAGCTTTTCCGGTGATTGTAGAGAGGGAGGAGGAAGAGTATCTCAGGCAGGTTGTACCAATGTGGCTGGAATAAGAAGAGTGGAGACATACCAGAGACAGAGGGTGGCCAAATAGTGCAGGGCTTTAGAGCCCTGCAGCGGAAAGAATGGAAGGTCAAGGTACAATGACCACTCAGAGGAGCAGGTAAACAACTGAGTGCAGGGTGTGGATGGAATGTCAGGGAAAGGTTCATGGTGGAGGAGGTATCTGAGAGTTTTAAGTAATGTGCAGGAACTTGTTAAGAAGAAACAGCATTCCTTAGAATGGATTTTACAGGTAAAAATAATGGAGGGAAGAAATTTCAGAAAGAGTCAACAGCTTGAGTGAAATCAAAAAAGCAAAGAGCCCACGTATATATAATCCGGGAGAGCTGAGAGCCTGTGAAGGCGGCTCTTCCTGTGTCTCTAATCTCAGCGAAATGGATGTTTCTGCTGACTCTGCTCTGCTCGTTGTACAAATTAACATGGGGGAGCAGGTCCCCCTTCCATCCCCTTCTCCTCTTCAAGGGTGACTCTTGGGTACTCAGAGTTTTTGTTCTTGTTTTTGTTTTTAATAAGATGGGGTTTTACCCTGATGGCCAGGCTGGTCTTGAACTCCTGACCTCAGGTGATCCACCCACCTCGGCCTCCCAAAGTGCTAGGATTACAGGCATGAGCCACCGCACCTGGCTGGGCACTCAGAGTTTTAAGAAATTAGGAGACCAAACTTGTTTTTTGTTTGTTTTTTGAGACGGAGTCTTACTCTGTCACCCAGGCTGGAGTGCAGCGGTGCATTCTTGGCTCACTGTAACCTCTGCCTCCCACGTTCAAGTGATTCTCATGTCTCAGCCTCCAGAGTAGCTGGGATCTCAGGAGTGTGCCACCATGCCAGGCTAATTTTTGTATTTTTAGTAGAGACAGGGTTTCATGCCACGTTAGCCAGGCTGGTCTCGAACTCCTGGCCTCAGGTGATCCACTCACCTCAGGTTCCCAAATTGCTGGGATTACAGGGGTGTGCTACTGTGCCTGGATCAAACTTGTTTTTAAGGCCGCCACATCAACAGTGGCTACTAAAGGCTAAAGAGTACTGTGGCAAATAAGGGCTCTAGGCGCCAATGCAGAAATGACCAGGCTAGGCTCTTCCTTCCAGATTGACGACAAAGCCCTCTGCCCTATGTTAGAGGCTGGGGACAACAAAAAGGACCATTCCTGGTTTTTCCTTCTGGGTTTGGAATTGACAGAAATAAGACCAGGAGGCAGACCAACAGAGATTGAAGTATCAGCTTGATTTGTTGATAAAGCTGACCTGGACAGTGCGGTTTGACCTGCAGCCAAATGGGTTTTCTGACACACCTTTCCAACCTTTGCTTACCCTGAACAACTGCCAGCTTCCCTGTGCGGGACAAAACATTCCTGGCCACGCTCACCACAGGGCAGACCAGAATGAAAATCACCTGCGGACAGGCTAGCTACATAGAGGACGCACAAAGAGAAAAGGCGGGGCCAATTTACCAATCAGGCTAGTCTCCCCTTCCTTTGGGGTGGAGAGAAGCTCAGAAGTTCCTTCATGCTGCTGCCTTTCAGGTCAATGATATGAAAATTTCCTTCTCTCTGTGCAACCCAAAAAACAGGGAATACACACACACACACACACACACACACACACACACTAACTTCTTCACACACACACACACACACACACACTAACTTCTTTCTTTTGTAGGATTTAAACTTTCTAGCACCTAAGGACTTGGTCATTTACCTCCTTAAGTGGGAAATTTTACTCACCTCAAGTTTGCAAACTCCTTAAGGTTGGAGAGCATCATTTTGTATTTGTAAAATCTCTCTCTCCTTCCCTGACATAAACTAGGAAGGGAGAAGGAAAGAAAGAAAAGAAGGAACCAAGGAAGAGAGGGAAAAATGAACCGGTGGTGACTTTCAATGACTGGCCTCCTCAGCTTTTCCCGGACTTCAGATGGCTCCCAGGGTTTCCTACCCTCACAACTGGAGTCAGAATTTTTGGCTGCAGGCTCTGGGACCAATTCTGAGGACCATGGCTTCCGGCCTAGTCTCAGGTCACCCTGTATTCTAGTTCCTAGAATGGGGCTCCTGCCTCCTGGGATTCAGTGAATTCAGTTTACTCCAACTGGCCCTTTTGGTGATGAAATCCTCTACCAGAACCTTCACTCCTAAGACAGAATCCTTGTTTCTGGGCCAGGCGCAGAGGCTCACGCCTGTAATCCCAGCACTTTGGGAGGCTGAGGCGGGTGGATCATGAGGTCAGGAGTTTGAGACCAGCCTGACCAATGTGGTGAAACCCCATCTCTACTAAAAATGCAAAAATTAGCTGGGCATGGTGGCACACACCTGTAATCACAGCTACTCAGGAGGCTGAGAGAGGAGAATCACTTGAACCCAGGAGACAGACGTTGCAGTGAGCCAAGATCACACCATTGCACTCCAGCCTAGGAGACAGAGGGAGACTCCATCTAAAAAAAAAAAGAATCTTTGTTTCTGGCCTCCTGTACTGTGCATCTGGGCTGGTTCCTATCCCTGGCAGTGATACTCCAACCCCTCTTCCCTGTCTTCAGGCTCCTACTTCTTGACAAGACCTTCCCCAACAGTCTGTACTGTTCTGAGCAAGTCTGTCTGGTTGTTGAGCCTCTGCTTTCCCTCTCCAATTTGACCTGTTGGATTCCAGGTTCTGACACCAAGAGGCTGACTGCTACGAGCAAACACACTAACAAGCATCCAAATTGGGGCTGCGTTTGAGTCACCTGGGAAGTTTGCATTATATGCCTAGTCCAGGGATTCCGCTATCTTTGAAGAACATTTCTGAAATTCCTTTGCTGGAATTTCATGGGGTCACAGTCAGACCCATAGACACCATTAACCCAGCTCTACTCTTCACTTCATATCTGGGGACACCAAGGTTCTGGAGCTTTGGAACTCACTGAGACTGCACGTCCAATTCCAGGCACAGCTGAAACCTATCATCTGCTTTCCTAAGGCATGACTTTCCTTCAGAGCCATTTACAAGCCACGGAAGAAATCCTAAGAATTCCTAAGGTCTCCTAAATCTATAGCAGTGGTTGTTCATCTTTTTTAACCTTTGAGTCCTTGGGGAAAATCTGTTAAAGCTAAAAACAGGATCCCTCAGTAAAGAATACATATAGCCGGGCATGGTGGCTCACGCCTGAAATCCCAGCACTTTGAAAGGCCAAGGTAGGTGGATCACTCGAGCTCAGGAGTTCAAGACCAGCCTGGGCAACATGGTGAAACCTGATCTCTACCAAAAATACAAAAAGTTAGCCAGACGTGGTGGTACGCACATGTGGTCCAAGCTACACGGGAGGCCGAGGTGGGAGGATCTATCTCTTCAGCCTGGGACTCAGAAGTTGCAATGAGCCAAGATAACACCACTGCACTTCAACCTGGGTGACAGAGCGAGACCCTGTCTCAAAACTAAATACATAAAAAAAATCCTATCCCTTTTGAAATACAAAAACACACATATACTAAAAACTTCCGCACACTCCAGGATGAGAACTCTTGCTCTATGTCAGCATACAAACACCTTCCTCCAAATTTCAACAGCAGCTATTATGCAGCATAATCATCTTCCTTATACTCCAGACCTGCAGCCGAAGGACTTCTGCCTCTTCCCAACTATCAAATCCCGAAAGGAACGAAATGTTCCTGTGCTGAGGAGGTCCAAAAGAATGTGCTGTAGTCTCAAAAGCCATTTCCACAAGGAGCATTCCAAGGATATTTGAAGAAATCCAGAGTCCCTGGAAAGCATAACTTCTCCGGATGACCACCTGGCAGAGGTTAGCATCTGTGTGCCTGTGCTGGTCGGTTCTTAAATAATCAGTCCCTTTCCCAGGCAAAGCTCATGGGGAGCCTTTGGTGTGATAACTTCTTATATGCTAATATAATAATGGACAATTCGAAAGCTTAGCAGAGAGCCCCCTTTAGCAGCCTTCTCCATGCAGCTTTTTGGAACCAAGCCACGCAGTTATATGCATTTGCCTTCCTGTTCCCAAGTTTTGTATAAACATTTACCTCTATTTTCATTTCTACTTCTCTTAACAGACTCTGGGCACAGGCATAAAGGTCAGAGACTGGACTCATGTATTCATCATTTAAATGTCTATTTGATGTATATGAAGAGGCCACCATATGTTAGCACTGCTAATACAATGGTGAACAAAATAGTACTGCAGCTTCTCAAGCAAGGCAGGCAGGCCAGGTGTGGTGGCTCATGCCTGTAAACCCAATGCTGTGGGAGGCTGAACAGGAGGATCACTTGAGCCCAGAAGTTTGAGATGAGCCTGAGTAACATAATGAGACCTCCTCTACTAATATATATATATATTTTTAAATTAGCTGGGCATGGTGGTACATGCCTGGTAGTCCCAGCTACTCCAGAGGCTGAGATGAAAGAAGGATTGCTTGAGCTCAGGAGTCTGAGCTTGCAGTGAACTATGATTGCACCACCACACTTCACCTGGGTGACAGGGGGAGACCCTGTCTCAAATAAATTGAAAAAAAAAAAAAAAAACAGGCAAACAAGCAATCACATAACAAAATCCTATCCCTTGAGAAATACAGACTACTTTATAGGACAGCTTGGTTTCTTAGGGGGAAAGGAACCTTTCAACTTAAGATCTGATGTACATCTTTCCAGGGCCCAGCACAATGTATGTGCTCAATCTGAAACATTATCCTAGGCAAAATAATCTGGGCTTGCTGGAGAGGTCACTAAGGGGCAATTGCTAGTCAATTTAAGAGTGGCTGTGGTGAGCCAGGAGCTCAGGGCCTGAGCATTCTGAAAGCCAGCTAGCATCAGGTGCAGCTTGTCACCTCCTTCAGCGCTTTCTGACACATCTGTGAAGTGGCAGGAAACGCAAATAGACTTAGAACTCCTGTAGGGTTCAGTCCTGGGGTCTGCCGCTGATTACATTCATGTGTTCTCACTTGTCCTTTTGTACAATGATGCCACTTTCCAGAGCAAAGAAAGCTATGAAAGCCTGTTGCAAATGTAAGGACACGGAATCTATTTATCTAATCTATCGCCAGTCTGCCTCAATTTGTAGGGGAAAAAGAGGGCAGGGTAAACAATAAGTTTAGAAAATCTACAGGGGCACTGCCTTGTAGGGCCTGTGCCTCAAGCCTTTTGCTGTCTCGCATGACCTGGATTTGGCAAGGAAGGGGCAGCTTGAATTCCAGGCGGGCTAAAAGGCCTTGGCTGAGAAGCTCTAGCAGATTTCACAACACAGTATGGAAAGGCTTCCCACGAAGGGATCGGGGTGGGGGGATGGGGAAAGCTGCAATTCTGCAAACTGGGAAAGTGTAAGAGGTGGGAGGTTCCCGAAAGGCAGGATGGAGTAGCGATTGGTTACTGACACTACGCATCCCACCAACCGACCCCCTCCAAATCTCTGCCTTAACAACCGCAGCCTGCAAGCTGTGTTATCACAAACTTGCACCGCCGGCCCTACCTAGGAGCCCAGCCAGCCCTAAGGGAACAGCCGCACACCAGAAGCGGGCGAGGAGCAGCCCCCACGTCCAGCAGCTGCGCATGCGCACCGCTTACTCTGCGTTCCAACACCTAACACTTCTCAACGGCGCCCCGGTCCGCAGATTAAAGGAGCCTTCTCCCTTTTCATCCCCACCTGTGCCCCATGCTCAATACACAGCAACTCCAGAATCCGCAGGCAGCTTTGCGGCGGTGGGGGGCAGAAGGAGACTAGTCAAGAAGCGCTCGGGCCTAACCCGAAACTACAACTCCCAGGAGACCCCGCGCCGCCCCGCCTACTTATGGGCGGGCCGAGGGCCCCTAGCGGCTTAAAGCGGCGAGACCGCTACGTGTCCGGATGTATGGGTACCTGGTTTGCGCTCTGTGAGCCGGTGCTGGGGGGAGGTGGGGGGCGGACCGAGCGGTGGCATCTTTCTGTCTTTGCCTGTTGTACCTGAACTAGCAAACAGCACAGTTGAAATAACCTCTGAGCGCGTTTAGAGGCGTCTCTCAGGTTCAGCAACTTGATGCCCCTACTTCACAAATTCTGCATTGTTGGTTTAGCAAATGAGAACCTGAAAAATCGCCTGTATATTAAATTTGTTTTTTGTTTTGTTTTGGTTTGGTTTTTTTGCAAACAAATAGAATTTAAGGGCCTCAAAGGGAGTCAGTTGGGAACTTGAATGCAGAATAGTTTAGAGTTGGATTTTTTCTTTGTTTTTGAAGTTAGCTTCAGCCTGCTGTTTTATGACTATGTGTTCACTCTATTTAGTGTGGCATTTGTGGATGTTATGAAATTGGCCAACTTGGCCAAAAGTTAAGAAGACGTATAATTTTTAATTTGCTCTTTTTGTGGGGTAGCCCAGAATAGGCATACTGAAAAATGGAAATGATAGCTTATGTATAGTGATTTTGATCACTCGAGCAGCTATTGTGTTCTGAACAAACCCCCCATACATTGTGAAACATTAAAAGGGAGGAAGCAATACTTGTGATATTTGGTAATATTTCGATTTTTCCAAAATTCTCAAATGTTCTTTGTTTTTTTGAGATGGAGTCTCACTCTCTTGCCCAGCCTGGAGTGTAGTGGTGGGACTCGGCTCACTGCAATCTCTGCCTCCTAGATTCCCAAATAGCTGGAATTACAGGCATGGGGCACCATGTCAGGCTAATTTTTGAGGTTTTGCTATTTTGGCCAAACTGGTTTTGAACTCCTGGCCTCAAGTGATCCGCCCACCTTGGCCTCCCAAAGTGCTGGGATTACAGGTGTGAGCCACTGTGCTGGGCCAGATGTTCTCTTTATAATCAGGAACAGAACAAGTTTTCTGGCTACTTGCTTTTCTATTACTCATTTAATTTATCAAGTCCTAGCTCCCAGTGAGACCAGAAGGTATAAGATATAAGAAATGTTATTGTGTACAAGAAAATTTCAAGATACTTCACAAATTACTAACCCTTTTAAGTGAGAACAGGTGGGAAAAAAAACTGCAATTACACAATAATCATTTTTATTTCTGTCACCATCAACAAATGACCAACATTAATTTGAAAAAAGATACCACTTACAGCACTGGGCATGGTGGCTCACGCCTGTAATCCCAGCATTTTGGGAGGCCCAGGCAGGCTGATCACCTGAGGTCAGGAGTTCAAGACCAACCTGACCAACATAGAGAAACCCTGCCTCTACTAAAAATACAAAATTAGCTAAGTGTGGTGGCTATTACATGCCTGTAATCCCAGCTACTTGGGAGGCTGAGGCAGGAGAACTGCTTGAACCTGAGAGGCGGAGGTTGCGTTGAGCCAAAATAGTGTCATTGCACTCCAGCCTGGGCAACAAGAACGAAACTCCATCCCAAAATAAATAAATAAATAAATAAATAAATAAAAATACCACTTACAGTGGTTAAAAAAGAAAAGCTATGCAAAAACTTTACAAAGCAAAGTACAAAACTGTATTGAAAATCTTAGGCCTGGAGCGGTGGCTCACACCTGTAATTCCAGCACTTTGGAAGGCTAAGGCAGTTGGATCACCTGAGGTCGAGGGTTCGAGATCAGCCTGACCAACATGGAGAAACCGCACCCCCTCACCTCTATTTACTAAAATACAAAATTAGCCGGCGTGGTGGTGCGTGCCTGTAATCCCAGCTACTTGGGAGGCTGAGGGAGGAGAATCGCTTAAACGTGGGAGGGAGAGATTGCAGTGAGCTGAGATCTCACCATTGCACTTCAGCCTGGGCAACCATAGCAAAACTCCTGGCCATCTCAAAAAAAAAAAAAAAGTAAGCACACAAACAAAACTTCTGTACATTAGCAATAGAAAACATGAACGTGAAAAGACAAGGCACAGACTAGAAAGATATTTACAACTCAAAGAGAGACAAAGGATTCGTGTTCAGAACATTTAACATTATAAATCAATGAGACAAAGACAAATGATACATTTTAATGGTATAATATAAAATGAAACGACATAACTTGGCAATTTCTGGAAGAGGAAAATTGGTGACATAAGATTTTCAACCTCAATGGTAATCATCGAAAAATACTAATTAAAACAACAAAAAGCTGTTTCATACTTATTTGATTGGAAACATTTAAAAGACCAATTATATCAAGTTTTGTCAGCCAGGTGTGGTGGCTCAGGCCTGAGTCTCAGCTTTGTGAGGCTGAGATGGAAGGATGACTTGAGGCTAGGATTTCCAGAAAAGCCTGGGCAACATAGTGAGACCCCATCTCTACAAAGAGAAGTTTATAAATATGTAATGTCAAAGATGTTGAGCTAAGAAAATCTCATCTACTCTTAATGTTAGTGTAACTTGATTCTGTTTGGCAATATCATAAAAGTCAAGATTACAAAGCAAGTTCACTCTGGGCATACATTCTAGAGAAGCTCTTGTATATATGCATGGAAAGACATGTCAAAAATATTCATGACAGTCATGATGATGAGACCTAAAAATAGAAAACAATAAAAAATGTCCCTCAAGAGAATGGATACTTGATTAATTCATTCACTGGAAAACTACAAAGTGAATGAAATTATTTATTTTATTTTATTTTTTGAGATGGAGTCTCACTCTGTCGCCTAGGCTGGAGTGCAGTGGTGCAATCTCAACTCACTGCAACCTCTGCCTCCCAGTTTCAACCAATTCTCCTGCCTCCGCCTCCCAGATAGCTGGGATTACAGGTGCTCGACACCATGCCCAGCTAATTTTTTGTATTTTTAGTAGAGACGGGGTTTCACCATGTTGGCCAGGCTGGTCTTGAACTCTTGACCTCAAGTGATCCACCCACCTTGTCCTCCCAAAGTGTAGGGATTACAGGCGTGAGCCACCATGCCCGGACACTTGCAAATGAAATTAAGAAGAAAATAAATATTATAGAGAAAATGAGTAACTGCATTATCAACATGTATAAATCTCAAAAGCATAATTTGTGCAAGAGCAAGTTACAGAATGATGTCTATAATGTCAGTATGATACCGCATATAAAGTTTGCAACATACAAAACAATACAAGTTATTGATTATGGACATTTTTATATATAAAGAAAATATAAAAAGCTTGTATGGCATTAATAAACACCAAATTCAGGGGTAAAGAAGGAAATAGAATTGGAAGGAACTTCAAACATGTCTGTAATATTTAAAATTGTCCATCAAAAAGAAAAAAAAAAGGAAAGAAAAGACTGACCAGTTTGGGGAACTGATGTTACACTTATATTTTCAAGTAACTTTCTGAGTTTATCTTATAATTCAATCCAATGAGCCATCACTCACTACAGGATCTCCTTGGCACTGACAGCTAAGGCAGGCAGGATTTCTTGCTGACGGCCAGCTGCCCAGCTTTGTGTCTCCACATTCCTGCAACACAGTAGGACTAGTGGAGACAACATGCTTAGCTGACACTAAGGGATCTACATTTGGCCAAAAAATCCTTATTCTATGAGTGGCGCACTTGCAGCTGAGAGCATGGCTTTCTACTACATCTTTGAATCAAAACGGGCAGATAAATCTATTGGAATTCTAGATACCAGGGAGTTGGCAGTTGAGTCAAATTCTTTTGTTTTTGTTTGTTTGTTTTGGAGATGAAGTCTTGCTCTGTCCCTCAAGCTGGAGTGCAGCGACACAATCTCAGCTCACTGCAACCTCTGCTTCTTGGGTTCAAGCAATTCTGCTGTCTCAGCCTCCCGAGTAGCTGGGATTACAGATGCCTGCCACCAGGTCCAGCTAATTTTTTGTATTTTAGTAGAGACGGGGTTTCACCGTGTTGTCCAGGCTGGTCTTGAACTCTTGACCTCGTGATCTGCCCGCCTCAGCCTCCCAAAGTGCTGGGATTATAGGCGTGTGCCACCGGGCCAGGCCAGTTGAGCCAAATTCTTACATGGGAGTCTTCTCTCCCCTGCAATCAGTTTTAGAAAAGATACTTTTTGCACCTTTTTTTTTTTGAGACCAAGTTTCGCTCTTGTTGCCCAGGCTGGAGGGCAATGGTGAGATCTCGGCTCACCACAACCTCCGCTTACCGGGTTCAAACAATTCTCCTGCCTCAGCCTCCTGAGTAGCTGGGATTACAGGCACCTGTCACCACACTTGGCTAATTTTGTATTTTTAGTAGAGACAGGGTTTCTCCATTTTGGTCAGGCTGATCTCAAACTCCTGACCTCAGATGATCTGCCCACCTCAGCCTCCCGAAGTGCTGGGATTACAGGCATGAGCCACCGCGCCTGACTACTTTTTTTTTTTTAAGGATTGAAACAGCAAGAGATCCACCTGCAGAAAATGTATTGTATTTTGCTATATTAAGGCTATTTAACCGTGAAAATCCAATTCTGCTGAAAAGTTTTAACCCTTGTTTTCTTATTATTTTGGTAGCACACTGTCACTATCATAATTGGTTATTGAAAAATGTGTCTGATTTTTTTTTCGTAACAAGAACAGATAGGACTTGTTTTCTGGTTACCACCTTCAACTTTATACCTTGAATCACAGGTCCTCCTGGATTCTCAAGTAATGTGTATGAGAATGCCTTTCCATTTATCAGCAAACAAAGCTTATTAATTAGGAACCCACAGTTGCATAGTACTCTACTGAGCACCTAATGAGTATGTTTTTGTTTTGTTTTGTTTTGTTTGAGACAGAGTCTCACTGTGTCACCCAGGCTGCAGTGCAGTGGCGTGATCTCCGCTCACTGCAACCTCTGCCTCCGGGGTTCAAGTGATTCACCTGCCTCAGTCTCCCAATAGCTGGGACTGCAGGCATGTGCCACCACACCCGGCTAATTTTTTATTTTTAGTAGAGATGGGGTTTCACTATGTTGGCCAGGCTGGTCTCAAACTCCTGACCTCAAGTGATCTGCCTGCCTCGGCCTCCCAAAGTCCTGGGATTACAGGCATGAGCCACCATGCCCAGCCATAAGAAGGTTTTAAAAAGACACTGTCTTTACTTGATGGAGCCTATAGTATGAGTTGTATGAGCTTTTCAGTCTTTCTCTTTGGCCATACTGTCTTTGTGAATCCTTTTATAATCTCCAAATTGTTGGAACAGTTTGAGGCCAGGACTATAACCCTGTTCATGCCTTGGCTGAAGATGGTAGGAAAGAGTTTCTCTGTCTTTAGGGAAAGCCTGCTAAGCTTTTGGCCCTGGGCAATTGACTTTTCACCTTCTCAGCTGGTTTAAACACAAGGTTCTCTGTGAGGCAAAAAGCCGGATACAGCGTATTTCAGTTGCCTCGCACCCAGGGAAGGGAAAAGTGGTCCATGTTTATACCATGGTATAGAGTTGCAGCAAACAGAAAATCTTCAAGGCAGTGTCAGCAGCTAATAAAACCCGCCCCCACACACTTGAATTCACTTTATAGGGCTTACTCCCATATGAAGTAAAGCCAAAAAACATTGACCTGTATAAACATGATCAAGTTCTAATATCATACAACTGGAATAAACAGCAGCAGTTTAGGGGAAAAAAATTCTTAGTTAACAGAACTATGATCAACATAGTTTTATGTGAGGGGTTCCATTTCTACCAACAAAGAGAGCAATGGTTTTAAGAGTGCATTTCTGGCCGAAGCCTTGTTACTTTAGTTAGTTTATCAATGTATTGCCCTAGCTACTGATCTCTTGGCTAGCGTGGCTTTCCAGGGCAGAGGTTTCAGACTCACAGGCAGGTGAAAAGGACTTAGGTCTCTGAGAAATGATGTGGTAGAGCTTTCTCATTTGAAAGAACAGGAAATCAGGCAACAAAGGTTACTAAGGGTCAGGATGACTCATGCAGCCATATGCATGAAGGCTATATAGGGAGTTGTGAGTATGGGGGTGGGCGGAGTCTGCCAGTAAGAGGCACCAATGTCTCACCAGCTTCCCAGAGGACCATGTGAGAAATTGATTTGTTTCTCTACTTTTTGTTGGTGGGATGTGAAATATTGTTAATCACCAAATGCTGACTATCCACATAGATAGTGGGAACCCTTGGGGAGGGCAAAAATTATTTCTTTGGGCTTATTCTCCTATCCAGAGAGCTGGGAAATTAGATGCTTCATAGCCTGGTCATTTCTGATTTCCAATTACTCTATCCACATGATATCAAAAAGAACTACTCCTTCTTTTCTTTTTCTAATTTTCTTTTTCCTGTTTTTCCTTTCTCCCTCCCTCCCTCCCTCCCTCCCTTCCTTCCTTCCCTTCATCCATTCATGCATCCATCCATCCATCCTCCATCCATCAATCCATTCATCCATCCAATATTTACTTAGTACTTTCCATGGCCAAGTTCCTTAGGCAAGTGGCAGCAGTCCAGGAATAGAGAGGGTCAAAGCCTATTCCAGAGGGGGAGGGACAGAGAGAAGTGAGGGAGTTGTCAAGAGATGGCAACCAGTAGGAGGTGAAGGGTGATGAAGAAAGAGGAGCCAGGGATAACCTCTGACTGGAAGCCTTTTCCTCCCATTCTGTATAGATCTACAGTAGCTGCTAGAAACTCTGGAACTTGGGTATCACCAGAAACAAATGATGAGAAGGATATTGCTATCTATCTGTCTGTCTGTCTATCTATCTATCATCTATCTATCTATCTATCTATCTATCTATCTATCTATCTGTATTTAAAATGCTTAGACACACTGCACCAAGGTTCTGTTGAGCAAAACTTTCACTTGATAACTGTTTTCAATCAATATGCTATTATCCAGTGATACCAGTTTACATAATCAAAAGTTATAAGAAGTGTAAATGGCTTCACTGTATAAGTGAACCCTAAAAAATCATATAAGACAAGCTAGTGAAACAGAACAGAGAGTCCAGGAGACCAAGTCTAAAGACAGAGAATGCTGATGAAATAGAAAATGAATTGGAAATGAGTTATGTAAAAGTACCCTGGGACCAATCCTATAGAAACACTGGGAATGTGTCATTAATAAACCTGTAAAAGCATACAAGAAATATTTTTTATAACAACACCTCAATGCATGATAGTTAACAATGCATGACTGTGTAACAGGAGGATTTCTCTTGATCCACTGTTGGAGATGCCTGCTCTAGCGTAAGAGTTGTTTACAGGAAGCAGAGACAGAGCTGAGAGTTGCGGAGAATATGTTCAGGAGAGCAAATTGGTATAGATGCCTCTCTGTTGCTGAATCCAATCACAGAACCATATGTTGCTCTCTCAAGTGCTTGATTATTGAACTCATTAAATGCATCTAAGAACGTAATTGTTAATTTTGCTTACAATAACATGTATGAATAATTAAATACATTAAGACTTTGGTAAAAATATGATAGCTTGTGGAGGTGTAAAGCACCAGGGAAGGACAGGGAAGGGAGAGCATTCAGTGGGGGAGGTGCCATGCTGGTAGTTACCTTCCGTATCCCAGAATGTGACACAGAGATTCCAAAGACTTTGAAACACCAAGGGCAGTTGATGTTTTTGTCTTGAATGGTCTACTTCTTAAGGCAGGTGCATATCCTAGAGTAATTTTAGAAATAGTTCTAGTAATAAGAATAAAAGCAGGCTCAGTGCAGTGGCTCACACCTGTAATCCCAGCAGTTTGGGAGGCCGAGGTCAGGTGGATCACGAGGTCAGGAGTTCGAGACCAGCCTGGCCAACAGGTGAAACCCCATCTCTACTAAAAGTACGAAAATTAGCCAGGTGTGGTACCATGCCCCTGTAGTCCAGTCTCCTCATGAGGCTGAGGTAGGAGAATCACTTGAACCCACAAGACAGAGGCTGCAGTGAGCCGAGATCACGCCACTGCACTCCAGCCTGGGCGACAGAGCAAGACTCCGTCTTAAAAAAAAAAAAAAAAAAAAAGAACAAAAGGAAAAGCACATTTGTCTATTTAGTGCTAGAAAGGCGGATCGAGCTAGCAGGAGTCACCTTAGGTCACTTGAATCCCAATTCAGTAGTCTTCCTTCTTCATCTCACAGCAACTTAAAATTCTACTTCATTTGTTTCTTTTTAATTTTATAATATAAAAATCCACTCTTTTTAGTGTATGTTTCCATGTGTTTTGAAATATACATACAGTCATGGAATCACCACCAAAATTAAAATGCAGAATTGCTCCACACCCCCAAAAAGCACCCTCATGCTGTCTCTTTGTAGTCTACACTTCCTCTCACCTTTAAGCCCTGGAAACCATTGATCTATTCTCTGACACTTTAGCTTTGCCTTTTCCAGAATAGCATGAAAATGGAATCATATAGTAACAGCATCTTTTAAATTAGGGAATTTAAAACAAAAGCAAGCAAACAAGCAGCAGCAGCAACAACAAAAACTAGAGCCCCAGTCCCTGAATATTCTGGTTAAGTAAAATTTACTATGTCAGACAACTCATGTCTTCTGAATGTGTCTCAATATTTTTCCCGATCAAAGCAACTTTTGTTTTTCTTTCTCTTGGTCCTTGCCCTCAATTGCTTAAGAATTTGGGAAGAAGGGAGGGTAACTTTGCATTTGTTTCCTGTGTGACCATGACAGTAATTTGGCTGTACAGAGGAGACTTGCTCTATAATATTCTGTCTGGGAGAGAGGCAATGTTGGTGTTTTTCTAGCAATTTTGTAAATAGAATCTGAACTAGAAAGGAAAATTCCATAGTGTCCAGTTGAAATTCTTCTGAAAGAGATCAGATAAAAAGAGTGTGAGACGATGCATAGTTAGGCACATAAAAATTAAAAAAAAACTCTAAGGACCCTCATTTGTGAGTGTCAGCTTCTTACACAAAGGAATATAAAATTCCTGAAAAATGAAATTGCAAGGCACACAAGGAAAAACCAATGCAGTGGATTTGTTTGGATGCACACACAAATTCAACTGCCCGCTTCAGTGAGGCAGGCAGACCAGCTCATAGTGCAGCAGGAGTTAGTTGTTTCACTTTCCATCACTCTTTCTGCTCTTATCTTCATGATCTAGAGCACATTAAATATAAAAATGAAGGCCAGGCTTGGTGGCTCACACTTATAATCCTAGCACTTTGGGAGGCCAAGGTGAGTGGATCACCTGAGGTGAGGAGTTTGAGAGCAGCCTGGCCAACGTAGTGAAACTTTTTCCCTACTAAAAATACAAAAATTAGTTGGGTGTGGTGGCGGGTGCCTGGAAACCCAGCTACTTGGGAGGCTGAGGCAGGAGAATCGCTTGAACCCAGGAGGCAGAGATTGCAGTGAGCCGAGATTGTACCACTGCACTCCAGCCTGGGCAACAAGAGCGAAACTCCATCTCAAAAAAAAAAAAAGAATGTTACAAGATTTGTAAAAACAAAATTTTACCTTTACTTTGCCTTCACAATTATTGCTTCTAATTTTGAAAAAAGGGTGTGGTGGTGGTTAGGAATGTGAGCTTATTTGATTTCATTCCATAAACTATGGAATTGATATTACACATTGGGGGTCAGGGTGAGGTACAACATAATAATACAATATAGGCTGCCGCTGGCCTTTCCCATCTTACTAGGTAGTATGTATTGTGCCTCCACACTGGAATAGGATAGCTGCTGTTTGGCTGCTGCTATGTGGGTGTGATTACTTTCTTTCTAGTATGTCACCCTGCTTTCCCTGCCAATTATTAAATCATTTGCATCAAACCCTGTGTATGTCTGTTGGTTTGGGCTCTGCCCCGTGCTTATCACCAGTATTAAACATAGGAGCAGCCAAGGGCACCAAAGGAAACACCATGTAACGACAATGATGGATACAGTGGCATAGCGACCCAGGGGGTGCAACGTATGCGTGAGAGCCCCATGTTTTCTCGACTTTCAAGTTATGACACAATCAGGGTCCTCACAAGCCATAAACATATATGTTTATCTGCAAATGCATGATATTCACGGTCTTGCCCAAATCTGTTATGATTTATTAATAAAAATAAAACTAAATTTAACCCTGCACGCAATAAATCTAACTTTTAAGATAGGGAAAAATCATAAAACTGGTGCATTTGATGTTCAATCTCAGGCATCAGATGGCAAACAGATGGTTTGGAACCACAGAGCGCAGGAAACAGCATGGGTTTACTAAGAGCAAGCCATGCCGAGCTAATCTTGTTTCCTTTCATGACACTGAGAAGAGAAATTTTAAAAAATAGTGGATCTTGATTTCAGTCAGGATAAAATGTTTCCTTGAGATAAGATGGAGCGAACTCAAACTGAATGATAAGATGACAGATCCATTGCTGATTAAACATAATTAATGGGCCAAAGGCAACTTCAAAGGAGGTCTATAATGGCATGCCGCAGGACTTTGCAGTTTTATCAATAACTCAACTGAAATGTATACATGCCCTTACACAGCATTTTGAGAGACAATAAGTACAATAAATATCTATATATATATATATACACATATTGATTTTGCCTGATCTTAGCTCACTGCAACCTCTGCCTCCCGGGTACAAGCAATTCTTCTGCCTCAGCCTCCTAAGTAGCTGGGATTACAGGCATGTGCTACCATGCCTGGCTAATTTTGTATTTTTTTTAGTAGAGACAGGGTTTCACCATGTTGATCAGGCTGGTCTCGAACTCCTGACCTGAGGTGATTCACCTGCTTCAGTCTCCCAAAATGCTGGGATTACAGGTATGAGCAACCATGTCGCTATATATATATATATTTTGAGATGGAGTCTTGCTCTGTCACCCAGAGCAAGAGATGGGAGCGCAGTGGCTCAATCTCTGCTCACTACAGCCTCTACCTCCCAGGTTCAGATGATTCTCCTGCCTCATCAGCCTCCCAAGCAGCTGAGATTACAGGTGCATGCCACCGTGCCTGACTAATTTTTATATTTCAACGGGGTTTCACCATGTTGGCCAGGCTGATGTCAAACTCTTGACCTCAAGTGATCTGCCTGCTTCGGCCTCCCAAAGTGCTGGGATTGCAGACTTGAGCCACCCTGTGAAATGTAAACTGTTAAGCCTGTGTTTTTGAAAATGCACAAGTATAGGATAAGGGAAAATTTACTTCCTTAAGAAGAGAAAATTTTAGTCAATTTCCAACACAGTATGAGTCAGTTGTACAAAATAGATTCCTTATCCTGATGAGTTTAAGTATCCTTATTAGATGGAAATGCCCATTCCACTGTAGCTTCTAATGGTCACATCCATCAGTAGCACTGTTTATGGAAACACATATCTGACTTCAGGAAAGATGGTACCCAACTGGAGCCAACCCAGAGGAGCCTGACCAACTTGGGGAAGGTCTAAAGATCTCATCACAAGGAGAATAGGGGAAGGCACCAACATGTATTGAGTGCCTACTTTGAGCATAAGGGAGAAGGAGAAAAAGCAGGGAATAAAGGGAGGAAGGAATAAGCAGAGGTAATCTTCCGGCCAAGGGGTGGCTCACGCCTGTAATCCCAGCCCTCTGGGAGCCTGAGGCAGTGGATCACAAAGTCAGGAAATCAAGACCATCCTGGCTAACATGGTGAAACCCTGTCTCTACTAAAAATATAAAAAATTAGCTAGGCGTGGTGGCACACACCTGTATTCCCAGCTACTTGGGAGACTGAGGCAGAAGAACAGCTCGAACATGGGAGGTGGAGGTTGCAGTGAGCCGAGATTGCACCACTGCATTCTAGCCTGGGCAACAGAGTGAGACTCTGTCTCAAAAAAAAAAAAAAAAGAATAATCTTCCTTAGATCTAAAATAGTAAGTACATGTTATAGAAAGGAGCCCCAGAACACAATTACCAATAATAGAGACTCAGACAGAGCACGCTACACTAGAGCTGCTTCTCTCTTGCCCAGTATAAGGGAAAAGTGTGTGTGCGTGTCCAGGAAAGTGGGCAGCTAGGAGGTGATGAGAGCATACACTCCTGGGGCCACAATTCTCAGAGTGACTTCCCTAGGGGAATCCTATTTCTTCTCAGGCACGTTTGTTTAATTATTCCACGTTCACTCTTGTTACTTACTTCTTTCCAGGTTTTGTGTTAAGAATTGGGGACACAGGGTTGGATAAACCCAGTCTGTAAAGAAAAGGAGCTCATAGTCCGGAGGGGGAAATGGGCATTGTGCCTGCAAGGTGGCCCACTGAGAGCCTCAGAAGTGAAGTTATGAATCCAGGATTACTCAGTTATCAGAGAAGTGACTAAACATCATCCTCACAGACCTTCAGAACTGAAGGGAATTTTGGATACCTGCTCAGCACGTAGTTAGGGTGCCTTGTGAAACCCCAGGGCATTTCTTAGCGAATGCTGTGTGTGAGAGGAGATTGAATCAGGAGGTGTCTAGGGCCATTCTCTACTCACACTGCAAGCAGAGCAGCTCCTCCTCTATCTGTATTATTTATTCATTATCATGACATGAATTAACTTGAAGAAAGCTTACTGTTACTGTTTTTAAGTTAAGTGTTTAACCACACCCCAGGCCCATAGTGAATAGTGGCCAAAAGATACTGTGATTAGACTCATGTCATTAAGGAAATATTTTTGTCATATCTATGATGTGCCTATAAAGACTATGAAATCTATTTATTTGGTGATTTATTGGAATACCAAATAAGCAAAGATCCTATGTGCTAAAGATTCTAATATCGTGCTAAGATTTTTCCTCAGATGTCTGACTTTCTCACATTTTCTGAGGGTGAGAACTTTGCCCTACTTATTTGTGTTTCCTACGTGTCACTCTGTGCCTGACACATACAGGATCTCCAAAGGTTTGCTGAATGCGTGAGGAAGGAATTATAATAATGTACTGCTGTGCACAGTGGCTCAGTCCTGTGATTCCAGTACTTTGGGAGGCCAAGGTGGGCAGATCACCTGAGGTTGGGAGTTTGAGACCAGCCTGACCAACACGGTGAAACCCTGTCTCTACTAAGAATACAAAAATTAACCGGGTGTGGTGGCAGGCACCTGTAATCCTAGCTACTCAGGAGGCTGACGCAGGAGAATAACTTGAACTCAGGAGGCAGAGGTTGTAGTGAGCTGAGATCAGGCCATTGCACTCCAGCCTGGGTGGCAGAGCAAGACTCCATCTCAAAAAATAAAAATAACATACAATGATGTACTGATTGGACCCAGAAGGACAGATTTTCCAATTGATTATGGACAACAAGGGAATCTGAATTATCTAATAAGGTGAATAAGTACATATTCATATATGTGTGTGTGTGTGTGTGTGTGTATGTGGTGTGTATTTACATACTTTTTTATAAAAGTGTAAAAGTATATATACATAATATATATATTTTTTTCTTCAAGTGGAAACCTCTCTTAAATTGTCACTGAAAAAGCATTAGCACTAACTATAGGAATCAAATGACATATTGATTGGTGTCGGAGAAGAATTGAACATTTGGCTCTGAAGCAGTGTTATTTCTTCCATCTGCAAACACTCTGTCCCCCATCTCTTCTCCATGTATCCTGGAATCTAAGTCATAAATAATGATAGAATTCTGCCAAAGGTATTTCTCAGAGGAGTGATATGTAACTCCCTTTCCTGTGATGCACTGACTCACTAAGCAGCTCCCCTTGTGAATTCCAATTAGCAATAGTTCTTGCTATTTCTGGTCCACCTTTCAGAAATATCTAGTCTTCAGGATTCCTAAATCCATTTATAGGTGTGGACAGGAAGCATTCCGATATTCCCAGAGGTACCCGATAACCAACTGATCCATGACTGTCTGGCTTGGGCTTGGCCAGCTTGAAATCTTTGCATTGTGGTTCTCCCCAGAGAATGTGTCTTTTGGAGGTGAGATAAAGACAACATGACTAGAAGGTGCATGGTGAGGGTGTTTTTCTAGTTTTACCAAAAGCGTTCATCTGTAAAGCTGCTACCAGCACACATACACAATTAACCACAGATATCCTCATGGGAAATTGTCTTAGGAAAGAATGGAAGCCAAGATTTTACATATAGATCACAGAAGGTGATGGGTAATGTTCTTGGAAGGGAGTTGATAGGCAATAGCTGTAAGTTAACTCAAGAAAGCAAAGAAAGTCCCCAAAGAGTTAATGGAGAGATTAGGGAATCTGCTTTTCATTAGCAATTCATAGCTCTTAAATTTTATACAGTCTTTAAGGCTCCTCTCTTCATATAGAATAAATGAAATTATTTTGTAAATTGCTCCTCAGATTCATATCTGTACATTCTGGGACCATGAGTTATAGCAGGATGTGATTTTCCTCATTCTGGACAACTAAATTCTACAGTTAAGGACACGGAGACAAACTTTTATTGGAATAAAGATTGGCACATTGTTTCTTCTCCCATAAACATCGAATGGTCCAGGAAGCAAAAGCCCACTTTCAGCTATGAGGCCCATGTCAGCAGCATCTGTTTTCTTCAAATTCCTTCCCCAGATCTCAAAATAATGGTCTCCATATTTTCACAGAAGCTCATTCTTCCTCCGAACTTACTTTTCTTTTTTTTCTTTTTTGAGACGGAGTCTTGCTCTGTCGCCCAGGCTGGAGTGCAGTGGTACAGTCTCGGCTCACTGTAACCTCCGCCTCCTGGGTTCAAGCAATTCTCCTGCCTCAGGCTCCTGAGTAGCTGGGATTACAGGTGTGTGCCCCCATGCCCAGCTAATTTTTGTATTTTTAGTAAAGACAGGATTTCACCACGTTGGCCAGGCTGGTCTTGAACTCCTGACCTCAGGTGATCTGCCCGCCTCGGCCTCCCAAAGTGCCAGGATTACAGGCGTGAGCCACCATGCCTGGCCTGAAGTTACTTTTTGTTTTGTTTTCTGTTTTTTTGAGATGGAGGCTCACTATCACCCAGGCTGGAGTACAGTGGCACTATCTCAGCTCACTCCAGTCTTGCCTCTCAAGTTCAAGCGATTCTCATTCTTCAGGCTCCCAAGTATCTGGGATTGCAGGCGTCTGCCACCACGCCTGGCTAATTTTTGTATGTTTAATAGTGAGGGGGTTTTACCATCTTAGCCAGGCTGATCTCAAACTCCTGACCTCAGGTGATACACCCGCCTCAGCCTCCCAATGTGCTGGTATTAAAAGCGTGAGCCACCTCGCTTGATCTGAACTTATTTTTCAAAAGCTGAAACCATTCTTTTATTATTTCATCCGTATTCTACTCACATTATGAGAACCCATTACATGCCAGATGCTGGATATACATTAGTTAACTAGCCACTGTTCTTACCTTCAAAAATATACTAGTTTTACACATTGTAAAACTAAACTTCAAAAATATACTAGAAAAATGGGCAAGTGCTTCTGGCATGTATGGCTACATAAAAAGACACCCAAACTGAATACTGAAAACAAAAATAATAATTTGTTTTGCTCACAAATCTGTAATTTGGGCAGGGCTCAGCCATCAACTCATCCCTGCTCCATGGGAGATTTTAAAGGTGGAGGGCTGGGGTCACCTGAAGGCCTGCCTGGAGGTTGATGCTGGCTGTCAGCTGAGACCTGGCTGGTGCTGTAGCCACAAGACAGAAATGTCGTCTGTCTGCAGCCTTTCCACTTCTTCACTGCAGCCTGATCAGGTACCAAGATAAACCAGCAGAAATTGCATGGCTTCCTCTGACCTTGCTTCGAAAGCCACATAGCATCGCTCATGCTGCATTCCATTTCTTGTGACAGTGACAAAATCCCAGTCATATTCAAGGAGAGTAAAGTTAGATTCCACCTCTTCACTGGACAAGTGTCCATATGCCGACATGTTTTAAAACCACCACAAGGAAATAGACAATTACCATGCAGTGAGAAAAGTGTCAAGTAGAAAGCGTAAGCAATGGGGTATGAGTAGAACCTAGGATTAACACCTAACTCAATGGTAGGTGTTAGAAAAAACCTCCTAAAAAAAATCATGTCTAATCGAATCCCTGAATAGTGAGTTGGAATTAGCCGGGACAATGGGGACAGCACCATGAGAAGAGCCATGCTTGTGGAAGAAAATAAGAAAGAGGCCAGGCCTTGTAAATTCTGGATATTAGCCCTTTGTCAGATGGGTAGACTGCAAAAATTTTTTCCCATTTCTTATGGGATCCAGTGGTTAAGAACACATTGTTTAATTTTCATAGATTTGTGAAATTTTTGGTTTCCCATCTATTATTGATTTCTAACTTCATGCTCTTATTATAGAAGAAAATGTTTTCTGTGATATTTTTCTATTTAAATTGATTGAGACATAATTTTTGGCCTAATATTATTAATCTTAGAAAAGTTCCCATGTACACGTCAGCAGAATGTGTATGCTGCTGTTGTTGGGTAGATTGGTCTATATATCTGTTAGGTACAGTTGGTTTATTGTATTGTTTAAGTTCTCTATTTTCTATCTTATTTTCTAACTGGTTGTTCTGTTTATTAAAAGAATGGGTTATGGAAGTCTCCAACTATTATTATAGGACTGTCTATTTCTTCCTTCAATTATGTCAGTTTCATTTATATAATTCAGTGTTCTGTTATTTGGATTGTAAGTTATTATTATTCTATCTTTTCAGTTATTTATCTCAATTTTTTATTTAAAGTACATTTTGCTTGATATTAATATAGCCATCCCTGCTCTCTTTTGGCTACTATGTGCATAGAATATTATTTCACATCTATTTACTTCTGATCTATTTGTATCTTTAGTTCTAAAGTGAGTCTCTTGTAAACTGCATTTAGTTAGATCGTTGTTTTCATACATTCTGTGAATCTATTTTTTGACTGAAGAATTTAACCAGTAACATTTAAAGTAATTACTGAAAAGAAGAGACTTACTTATTTTCTTTGGCTAATTGTTTTCTATGTACCTTATAGCTATTTCATTTCCTTATGGTATGCATTACTGTCTTTTTTTTGTATTTAGTTAATTTTTGTAATGAATGTTTAATTTGTTTTTAAATTTTCTTTTGTGTATATTTTGTAAGCATTTTTTTGAGGTTAACACATGGATTATATTTTATATACTAAAGTTATACCCTAACTTGAATTTGTATCAATTTACATCAATAGGAAAATAGCTTCTTTACACATCTATCCCCAACCTATTCAGTTGCACACAGCTCGCAGGAGCCAGAGTGTTCAAAAGAAAAACTGACCTTTAAATATCGAAATCTTTTCTCTGATGGTAGATTGCTGCTTCCAGTCATAAAGGTATAGACAAAGAGTCAGGCAGACATTGTTTTGACCCTCCCCCCACTATTGTAGCCTCCTTTTTCTCTAGCTGAAGTAAATTTTAGGGAATTTAAAGAGTAAACACCTTTTTTTCTAATTATTATTTTTTCTTTTCCCCCTTTAGGAGCCATACATTAAAGAGTAAGATAATCAAAATCAATTGCACATATATAAGTAATTAGAAAGATATCACATATTCCCAGGGAAAGACACAGGCTCAGAAAAGACCTGAAAAAATCTTAATTTAACAGCTCAAGAATATTGTTAGCACAGAGACAGCCTACAACTATCAAAAGAAAAACAAAAACAGCAAACCTTAGGCAAGTAGGAGAATCTGATTCTAGAGTTATCACATTATTGCATACAAGTGTCCAGTTTTAAGCCAAAAAATTATGAAGCACACAAAGAAACAGGAAAGTATAGACCATTCAAAGGAAAAAAATAAAACAGTGAAAAGTTCCCCAACAAAGATCAGATGACACATTTTCTAGAGAATGGCATTAAAATCTGCTCTCTTAAAGATGTTCAGATAACTAGAGGAAGACATGAAGAAAGTAAATATTGTATAAATACAATGTTTATGTTAATTAAAAATGAGAAAACCTAGAAAAAAAAACAAATAGAAATTCCATAGCTGAAAATATAATAGCTGAAAGCATGGTACCTTGTCATGGAGCTAGGGAGTGGGGAGGGATTTTACTACAGTACTAAGAATTCAAATTGAGTAAACTAACCACAATTTACATCTCAAGACTTCCCCTAGCAACTGCAAGTTTTCAGTAGAGTCCAGAGTTCCAAAATGATTACATCTGGCAGATTCTGCCAGTGCAATTATTGTCTAGGTAGAGACTGCTTCCTGGTGCTTTCTATTTGACCATCTTCACAAAATCCTTCAGTAGTCTACATGTGGCCCTTGAAATCAAGGAGGATGAGAAAATATTATTTTCTTACTCTTAGCTGGGTTCAATATGGAAGCATTAATGACAGACATTGAGGATACAATATGTTATTTGTGTGTTTGGGCGGAGGCCATATTTTTCTGTTTATTGGATAGTTTCAGTGAGACAAAAATAGATAAAGTTATTAGACGGTTAAGAAAACATTCCTATAAATATTTGTCCCAAAAGTTCTCCTGAGTTAAAATTAAAACAGAATCAAAATGTTATAGTAAATTATAACATCTGAGATTTTTAGGAATAAAACCATAAAGACATATCTGATATATATTTAAACATGTTCAGATTCTTAGATCCTTTATTGAGCATTTCTGCTGCTAGATCTTTACTCTGATGAACCATTTAAAATATGAGAAATGTGTTGTGTAAAATAATTTATTTGAAGCATTTATAAAATTAGGTTGTTATGACATATGATGTGTTCCATCTTATATGATTGATTGAACATATTAAATGGGGTAATGAAAAATGGATTAAATAAAATATATTGTGCTTATTGCAATTATTTAGTTTGTAGTGATTGAAATTCACATTACATGAGAATATTTTAAAGCATACATAATGTTTATGTTATTGTTATAGCATGTAAATGCTAAGTGAGAGATTGAGAAAATACGATTTATGAAACACAGATTTGTTTGCTCAAATCCTATGAAATGAGAAAGCTTATTTTTTTGTAAGTGCTAAGTCAATAGCTATCTTAGGTAACAGGATCATATATAGTTGTCCTAAAAACTGGGAAAATCCCTGAAAGCAAACAATAGGAAATTTATAAATAAATAACTAGAGAAAACCACATACCAGTTTTCACACAGGACAGCACCATTACAGAAGGCCATTATGAGACCGTATATAAATAAGAATAATGTTGAGTTAGTGATAGACTCAGAATCAACTAAAGAATTGAGAAAACAAACAGTGAGAGTGAACCTTGGGGAAATAGGATTAGATATGTTTTAAAGTAGTTTTAGTAGAGTGACTGTCATTCTACTTCACAGGCACAGAGAGAATGCTATGTGTAATAAGCAACAAACAGTACTGGCTTTTGTTCATAGGCTCTGGCATTAAATACGGACTTCAGTGATTGGCAGTGTCCTAATAGTATACCAATGAGTTATTGACTTCAGGAGCTGGAAGGCATAAGGAAGAACTTAATAAAAAATTCATGTAGAAAACCTCTACATTGCAGCAAACCTTTGAAATAGAACTCAATTCATTAAAATAAATAATAACATCAATATAATTCTGGCATATATAATAGTGAGAAGACAAAAATATACTGTGCAAAAAAAGCACAAATATATAACTAAGTATATGCAAGTAGAAATACAGAGAAAATTTAAAACTTAAAAATTACTGTGTTATTTATGTAATTTTGCAATCATATTCAAATGTTTTATTAAGAAAATATAAATAACTTTGGTTAAAAATTAGAAAGAGAAAAATTAAGAGAATAAACTGTAATATTAAAGTGTAACTACTGAATTTCAAAAATAAATATCATCTTATTAAAGTCACAAATTATATAAACAGAAATTATTCCAGATTATTACTAAAACTAAACAAGAAAAGAATAAAACATTAAATTTTATGATCACATCTGTAATAACAGCATATTATTGAAGGAATTTATTACAAACAGCATATTATTGCAAGGATATATAAGGGTTCCAAATGAGAAATTATATATTTTATAATTGAGTTAACTTATTAAGCTAAAATAAAACCCTCACAGATATATGAATAGATGCAAAAATAACTTGATACATGTTAATTTTCATTCTGATGAACTTAGTGACTTATTAAGAATAAGATAAGAAGAAATTTCCTCAACCTATAAACCATATTTAAACAAAACTTATAACAATCATTATACATAATAAAAAATTAGAAGCATATATGTTGATTGCATTAATTTTCTATGGCTACTGGTATAAATTATTACAGACTTACTGGCTTAAAATAGCATACATTTATTGTCATACAGTTCTAAAGGTCAAAAATCTTAAAATCAAAATCTTAGTGGGGCCGTGTTTCTTTTGCAAGGTAGAGGAGAGTAGTGTGTGTGTGTATATGTGTGTGTGTGTGTGTTTGTTTGCTTTTCCAGATTCTAAATGTCCAGATTCTACATTCCTTGGGTATTGGTTCCTGCCTTTCTTTTCAAAGCTAGAAGTTTAGAACTTCTCTTTAGAATCTTTAGAATCTTTAGAATCTTTCTCTCTGTTTGACCTCTGCTTCTGATACCATATCTCTCTGTGTGAGTGTGCGTGTGTGTGTGTGCGTGTGTGTGTGTGTGTGTGTGTGTGTGTGTGTATGCACTGATCCTTTTGTCGTCTGCCTATAAAAACCATTTTTTTTTTTTTTATGACAGAGTCTCACACTATCGCCCAGGCTGTAGGGTAGTGGTGCAATCTCTGCTCACTGCAATCTCTGCCTCCTGGGTTCAAGCAATTCTACTGCCTCAGCCTCCCGAGTAGCTGGGATTACAGGCATGTGTCACCACGCCAAGCTAATTTTTGTTGTATTTTTAGTAGAGCTAATTTTTTGTTGTATTTCACCATGTTGGCCAGGATGGTCTCCTTCTCCTGACCTCGTGATCCACCCACCTCTGCCTCCCAAAGTGCTGGGATTACATTGGCCCTAGTGTAATAATTCAGGATAATCTGCCCATCTCTAAAATTCTTAAACTCAGCTGCAGATTCTGTTTTGCCATTTAGAAATAATATTCACAAAATTAGTGAATTAGGAATATTTTGCAGTGCGTTTTCAGTCTAACAGGGTCATTTGCAATTTCAAGTAGGGGTCAGGGTTGTGTATGCATGTGTATGTATATAAAATGTCCATGTATTTAGTCCATCTGATCATGCTTTTCTTCATTATTTTAAGAGCTATTTATATACCATGGTTAATTATTATTTTTGTGACACAGGTGATAATTATTCTTCGTCCGACAATGAAAATAGGCGGTTTTTGTGTGTTTAATGCTGTTTTAAAATAGTAGAATTTGGCTTTTACTTTTTTGCTGCTTTTAAAATTGATAGCATAGTTGGAAAAGCAAACATTTTATTTTCAATTATTATGTATCACTTTAGACATGTTTGTATATGGTTTATAGATATATTTACTTTTGTTCAGAAAAATGCAGATCTTTGTCTTACAGTAAGTGAATTTAATTCATTAAAACTTATATTTACATTATTTCTACAATATTATTTTGTTCTGCTTTCTAATTTTATACTTAAAAATATTCAACTATTTAATGTTTTCTGTTTTTCTTCATTTGTGCATATTTATTTTGTTATTTACGAAAGTTTGCATTTTTGTTCCAGTAATTATTTTTTCTTACTGTAACCCATTATAGCATTAGTAAGTCTCCTTTCCTACTCCACTTTATATTCTATCATTTAATCTTATTAAATTGTATTGTGACTTTTAATCATGAATGTATTTCTTCTTAATCTTAAAAATATCCATTCATACGTTTTTTATCTTAAATAGTATCCTTAAACTTCAGCTATAAATAAAAATAAATTCAACATATTTACTTCATTTCTTATTTAAATGTCATTTGCCATTTACTTCTAAATTTATTTTATTCATTTCATTTTTACATATTTGGAGACCATAACACATATATTCTGTTGAAGCTACTTGATATTTTGAGTAAGGTTTATTAGGGCAATACAGTATTTCCTTAGTACCAGTGTATTAATAATTTTTGTTGCCTCTAATTTTAAGGAACATTTAAACTGAATAAAATCCTCAAATTATGCTTCCTTACCTAGCAATTTTGTAGGTGTTGCTTCAGTATCATCTAGTACTAAATATTGCTAAGAAAAATTTGAGGCCATGGTGTGTTTTCCTCTTGTGAAAGACTTTCTCTTTGGCCTAGCTTTCCGAAGAATTCTTTATATGCATTAGAGTTTATTAACTTTACTGTATTCTTGCTAAAGTTAACAATTTTGGGCTAGTTTTCTCTTGGACTCTGTATCTTTTCAATATGCACCTGAAGGTGCTATTTTAAATATTTTATTTTTACCTTTTTTGAGGACTTCAATGTTTCGAATCTTCTTTTTTTTAACTCTATTTTCTCTGATCATTTAAATCTCTTTATTTATCTTACACTGTACTTGATTGCCGTGTTTCTAACCTTTATAGACTTGATTATTACTATTTGAGCCCTGGCTGATTTCCTTTGCTCTTCCAGTTTTACCTCCAGTGCTGCGATGATATTTTCTGTTCTATCCTCAGCTCTTCCCACTTACATTTCCTCTTTTCTTGCTGCCCTACAGTCAATTCCCTGAGGTTTTGCAACTTGTTTTTGTGCCACTGCTTCATAAAGATGATTATTTAATTAAGTATTTTGCTTATTGTATTCATTTTTGTTTTTAAAGTTTTGGGATAGAATTTTCATCTGCTTCATGGCAACAATTTTGTACATTCTCCTTCTGTAATTAAGATTTATTGATTCTCTTTTTAAAATTATGATGGCATCTTTTTTAGATTTATACTTCTGGGAACCTCACTTTATACAGAGAATCTCTGCCTACTAAAATGCTTACTCTAGTCTCTATTTCCTGTACACACTGCTACAGTCTGCACACACACACATATACACACACAGTAGGTTTAGTGCCTCACATCAAATCTGCCACCATTGACAAGTATAATTTATAGTTTTACTGGCTATTTCTGAAGCTTGAAGCAAAATACCTTCTGTCCCTTGATACTTCTCTGTTTCTTCCCAAAGAAACTCTCATCAGTGATTTGTACTGGGTTTTGTGAGATTTCAACCTAAATCATAGTGTTAGGTTTTATCTGTTTCCTTGTTTCACTGAAAATGAAGTTAAGACTTTTATTTCTTACCATTTCTGTCTTTTTAGAATTATTTCCAAGAAAATCAATCTGAAACTTTCATTTTTTGGTATCATAGCCAAACTGAAAAGCTACACATTGATTTTAGATTTTCTTCTTGTAAAGTCACTTTCCATTTGAAAATTATGTTTTTATCATGTGTAAATTAAACTACAAATCCAATAGAAAATGATAACTTTGAAAAACACTTTTTTGATTTAATGAAAATGTATGACATTTGTTTTTCTTGATGTTACTGTCCAGTTATAATGGAGGATCTCAAATGAGACTAGATGTAAAGAATAATAAAATTGAAAGTTAGATTAAAAAATGAATTTTATATTACTTGATTGAATGAATGAAATAGTGAAAATAACCACTAATACTTATAATTAAACTATTTTATAGAGTTGTTAGTCTTTCTATTTTATGCTACTTAAGAACAGATACTGTACAGAGCCAAGCCAAAATGATTTATCAGAACAAGTAATGTTAAGCATGTGAAGTTAGTTTGAGGCAATAGGAACAGCACAAAGGGATATGTGTGTATTTATAATCCTTTGGGTATATACCAGTAATGAGATTGCTGAGTCATATGGTATTTCTAGTTCTAGCTCCTTGAGGAATTGCCACACTATCTTCCACAGTGGTTGAACTAATTTACACTTCCACCAACAGGACACATGCATACGTATGTTTATTGTGGCACTGTTTACAATAGCAAAGACTTGAAACCAACCCAAATGCCCATCAACAATTCACTGGATAAAGAAAATGTGGCACATATACACCATGGAATACTATGCAGCCATAAAAAAGGATGAGTTCCTGTCCTTTACAGGGACATGGACAAAGCCAGAAACCATCATTCTCAGCAAAGTAGCACAAGAACAGAAAACAAAAAACCACATGTTCTCACTCATAAGTGGGTGTGTACAATGAGAACCCATGGACACAGGGAGGGGAACATCACACACCAGGGGACTGTAGGGAGATGGGGGGCTAAGGTGGGGATAACATTAGGAGAAATACCTAATGTAGATGATGGGTTGATGGAGTGCAGCAAACCCCATGGCATGTATATACCTATGTAACAAACTTGCACATTCTGCATATGTATCCCAGAACTTGAAGTATCAAAAAAAAAAAGGATATGCATATATTAAGAAATAGTCAGGTAGATTCACACTAGAAAGTTACTGTTCAGTTATAAGGAAGGTTTCAAATGAGACTAGATATAAATCATGAGCAACAACAATAACATGTTGAAAAAGCAAAATCACGTACTCTAGGTTAGTGGTTAAATATGAAGAAGTATTTCTTGAGAAAAAGGCAGGCTTTGGTATGAACCCAAGCAAGAACCTACTGAATAGTTTATTACAATTAAAACAAGATGATACAAAAGTAAACGTAATGATCATCACACATTTAAGTAAATAACTTCTGGTTATGTAATTATATGTATAGTAGTTATTCTTAATTCTTACTTTTATATTTTGTCACCATTTATGACTATTTCTTACACAAAGCTTAAGAGAAAACAACAACAAAAATGTGACAACTAGAACATGCTTATTTAAAATATTTAGTCTTTATCGTGATTCAATTAACAACAGCAACAAATTATTTGTGACATGTCTTATAACAACATATATATAATTTTATAGTTTTATATGTTCCACAACATAATTTGTTGCTATTGCTAATTGAACCGCAATTTATCACAACATATGTATAATTTTATACGTTGTGAAAAAAAGCTTCAAATATTCTTCACATTCTAATAAAGAGTCCTCAGTTCAGACTATTATCTCAATCACTGTCTGCATTAATTATTGTTACAGACATTAGTTAAACATTTAAGAATTTCTACTGGGTAGTGTGCCTGTAGCATTTAACCTACATCAAATTTACTTAGCTTTGAATATGTATTGTAGGTACTTGTAGGTACCATTTAATGCATACACTTACATGCAAATAAAAACACACCTACAATGAATGTCCTAAAGTCTGGTAATACTATAAGCTCTTATTTGCTTTTTACTCTGTAACTGGTGAAAACCCTAAAGTCATATAGAGAAAATAATATTTTCTATTTTGATATTATCTATTTTATTGTAAACATCCTTCCTCTATATGTTTTGTTTCTTTTCCATATCTTATAGCAAGGATTTTATTAATTTAGTGGGATGGCTCTGACTAATCTTAATCAACAGTACTGATCAACTTACCAGCCACTACTGATTTACATATGACAAAGAAGTTATAGAGGAAAAGTTTAATGGGTATGTTTCTAGAATGAAAGACAATCATGAAAAGAATACACAAAGATTATCCTGACATCTTGTCTTTGGTATAGTCTTATGAGTTTTGAGCTCTATGGAGAAATTAACATATTTGAGTTGAATGTAGGGTAGCCCCACGATTTATAACTCTTGAAATATTTTGCAGCTTATTCCTTAGAGGAGGCACTCTAGGCAATATTGCCCTTTACAAGGAAGTAGTGACAAAGTAGCAGCAGGAACTTCGGGGTCCAGGATATGGAATAGATGCCCATCAGATGATTGGCAGTAAAACAACAGTGGCCATCTGTTTCTGATTTAAGACATATATACTACTTACCACCTATAGATTCTTAATGACTGGGACATTTGAGTTACATGATTATTTTTTAATGCATTCCATATTTTGAATTGCTTTAAATTCACGTTAAACAATTTTTGTTACTAATTCTTCATAAACAAGAGTTTTAGGTTTGTTCATTATATTCTATTGCACTGACCAAAATATTTGCTACTGATTATACATTTGTAGAAAAGACATTTCTTAGTTTGTACAAGACTACATATGTGCTTTATTACTCTCTAATGTGAGCACTGTAAAAAAGCAGTTATGTGTTCTCTGGTAGACTAGAGTTAGATGCTAAACTCTCCCTTTTCTCTTTCTGGCATATGTAGAAAAGTTACATATGTAGTTCCCCTTGCTGGGTTATTTATATGTTTATCTATCTCTACCTATATATCTATATTAATATCTGTCTACATATCTATCTCCTTATATATCTATCTATATCTGTACAAGAATCTGTATCTATATATAATTACTCATATGCCATATAATTAATTCTAGTCAATATAAGGCACAGAAGTGATTTATATCAGCTTCAGTACTAGCCTCTCTCATGTGTTACCAAGCTCTCATTCTTGCAGTTGAAAGAAATAATTTGAGATACCAGATCTACAAGATAAAAGGAGAGGAGTCAAGATACCTAAAACTGAGGTTGGAATCAAAATCCATAGGGGAGACATCTGGCTTTATTTTTTATGCTATATGGATGAGAAATAAACTTTTATTACATCAGTGAAATTATGGGTTTTGGATACATTAACGAATATTATTTCTCCTAACTGACATATGTTCTTTTGTGTGTTTTCATTCTGTAGCAAGAGGAAAGGTCACTTTTTCATTTGTGCACAGGAGCCTTTTTGCTTTAGGTGGTATCTAGAGTGAGTGATCAAAATCTGAACTTTAAAAAATGTTTGTTAAGTTTTATACAACAAAATGTGCAGTTCATAATTATACAACTAGACATGTTTTGGCAAACATACACTCCCATGTTGCTGCTACTGTAATCAATATCTAAAACAATTCTGTCATTTGAGAAAGTTCTCATGTCTCTTTCTAGTCATTTCCCACTCTTATGGTACCTCTCAACCACCCACCACCACAGGCAACCTCTCTCCATATACATATTGTATAAATTTTGTGTATATATATATATATAATATATATAAATATATATAAATTTCATTTTGTATAAATGAAATTTGGCAATCTATACTTTTGTAGCCTGGTTTCTTCGATCAATAATATACTATTCATATTATGTTTTGTATATATCAGTAGTCTTCCTTATTTTGTTATTGAATATTAGTCAATTGTATAAACACACTGCAATTTATCTACACATCTATTTTTAGATGTTGCTTTCTTCCTGAGTTTTTACATATTATGTATAACTACTATGAATATTCATTACAAGTCTTTGTGTGGACTTAATTTTTAGGAGTAAAATTAATGAATAATACAGTAGCTGAATGTTAAATATTTTAGGGAATTGCAAAAATTTTTTATAATTGTTATACCATTTCATATCTCCAAGATCAAGGTTTTATACTTTCATTTACTTCCTATCCTTGAAAACCACTGACGTTGTTAGTATCTATATTTATTTTTGTCATTCCATGAGTATCTTTCTCAATATGGCTTTAATTTGGATTTTAAGAGTCTAATAATGTTTGCTGTTTTATGTGCAAATTGAGCCTTCTTAGATTTTTCTTTTTGAAATATACCACATTTGTTAAATATTTACTGCTAATTAACCTATATCTAAGCTTTTAACTTAATATCTTTATACATATGTTTATGTTTAGAGGCATAATGCAATGCTAGGTTTTCTTAATTATAAATCCTGATAATTGTAAGAGTACAAATCATGTTTGTGGCCAAAATAGTAAGAGTATTTTGTGCTCTACTGTAATGAAATACTGTTCTGAAAGTTACTACTGTTGTTTTCCAACTGAAAAAAAAATGGCAATTGTGCTATTTCTGAGACCAAAGAATTTTTCGAGTTCAGATGGCTCTATGCTGACCAACAGATGGATCAGCAAATAACAGATGGTTTTAAGAGCAGTTCTGTCATCTTAGCATCTGAAATGCTTTACATGCCAAGGCTATAGAAGTTTGGCCTCTGCTCTTGTGCAATAAGCCTGCTGGTAACCTGGTTTTCTGACTGGATTTTTTTTTTTTTTTTACCAAATTTTAGATCTCCAGCTTCGTCTGAACATTTTGGCCGTGTATGTACATTTTCCCTCTATATTCACATATTTCCAGAATGCTTTATTGTATGAAGAAAAAGTTTTCTTAATGAGACTTTATCCTAGTATATAATGCAAATTTAACCCTCATGGACTGCTTTACAGAATGCTTTTAATCACTCTAGTTTGTATATCTGTGCCAATTTGTAGACTAAGAATGCTGTTTTTAAAAATTTGATTTAAATTAAACCCAAGTAGCTTTCTTGTAAGTTAAATGAAAACACATCCTCATTGTAAATATACATATATATATATATTTAAATATATATATATATATTTAAAGATATAGAGAAGTTTGTGTTATATATCAACTGTGTTAGAGAAAAACACAGAATCAAATATTGTCATATAATCTTCAAAACTTCTTATATATATGAATGCATGTATGCATACATACAAATGTATAGGTGTATGTTTAGTATGATAGAAAACTTTATAATACTTTTTGACTAATTTACTTGAGTTTAAAAGGGACATATACACATTTTTATGTCAATAAATTAAATTTTTAACTACTACACATTATTACAACATATACATCTAAGATATAACTAATTCATTATTTTAGAACATTCATATTTGTATTAGTTTTTCTCATTGACAATGATTAACATCTTTCGTCATATACCTCTGCATACTTTATTTATAAAGTACTTACTGTATGCTAAACCTTCTTCTGACCGCTTTACTTGCATTGACATATGGATTAATCCCAAAAAGCCTGTAAAATAAGTATTGTCTTTTTTTTATTACCTATACGAAAACTGAATCTTACAGAGGTAAATATATAATTCAGTTATTCAGAATATATAATTTTACAAGTGCACAAATAACATGATTGGGGCTACATTATTAGCAATTCAATTTTTTACCAACCTGAGATGTCTGGCCAAGGTGTATCATGTTGGCAAATTTGTAGCTGAGTATTTTCTCCTCGAGAGGTTTTCTAAATTTTTAAAATTAGTCTGTTATGAAATACTGTTATATCTCAAGTTTTTGTTTAAAGTACTTTTCTTTCTAGTACATATTGTGGTAACTTTTCTTCACATTGATGTAGTTTTTGCTTACAGAGGTGGTCTCATGACCTTTGCTAATTGTCAGAGAGGTTCTCTGTTTCCAGATTAGGGGAAATCATCTTCACTGGAGAGAATTTGGGTTCTAGAAAATTTCAATGGCAATAGATATTTTCGAGTAAATGGATCTCCTCTCTATGTCTCTTATATACTTACTAAGCAATGTTTTAGTTAAGAGGTAGAAAAATTATACAGCAACTATATGTTATAATTTTATGATCCATCTCTAATGCATCAGTATGCTATTTGATTGTATTAGGTAACATGACTAGATGACAGGTGCCAAAGTCTTTCTTATAGTGTTGCATTTGCAGGCCTTTGTTCTTTCAAGTGTGTGTTCTCAAGATTTCCTTCCATTTATTTTCTTGTCACAACCAGAATAAAGATTGGTTTTCCTTTCAGTGAATGACAAAAGGGATCTCCCAAAAAAGTTTTTAAAAATCTCTACCTAGCAGTATACTTCCATATATTATTTAAATATTCTTGAGTCAGGTGCGGTGGCTCACGCCTGTAATCCTAGCACTTTGGGAGGCTGAGGCAGGCGGATCACCTGAGGTCAGGAGTTCAAGACCAGCCTGACCAATATGGTGAAACCCTGCCTTTAAAGTAATAATAATAATAATAATAATAAATAAAAATATTCTTTAAATTTGTCATAACTTTTTGTTAAAGCTTCTATTCTTGATTCTACCTGTTTTGCTCCTCACTGGGAATTTCTGTACAGGCATTAAATGCTTTTTATGCCACCATCCTTCCAGTTTGACTTCTGGAAGTCAAATGCTAAAACAACATTAATGCAATGGTTTATTATTCGAAGTCTGTATATAGTTCAGCTTGGTCCCAAGAAAGAAAAAGCAACTGAATGCTACATTCTGTCTAAAAACTGACAGAAATTCCTAGACAGCCTAGTGACAGTGACAATAATTGTCTTCAACAAAATTATGTCTGAAGAAAAACTTCTGAGTAAATTACATTATAAATGCAGTTATTTATTCTGCTGTTTTCAACAAATGTATAAATGATACAAAATAAGAACTGTAAGCCAGCAAAGTTGCCATCCATATGTGTAAAATTTCATAAACATATTGTTAAATATAATGTGAATTGGATGAGATTAATATAAAACTTTAAGGCCCTCATCGTAACTCCCTCTTTAGAATGTTGGTGTTACCAATGAGCATGTAGTTATGTATGATATGGCTTTGGTCTGTGTCCCCACGAAATCTCTCATTGAATTACAATCCCTAATGTTGGAAATTGGGCCTGGTGGGAGGTAATTGGATGTTGGGGGCAGTTTCTCATGAATAGTTTAGCTTCATCCCCTTGGTGCTGTTCTTGTGACAGTGAGTTCTCACAAGTTTGCAGCAACTCTCCCCTTCCTCTGTCTTGCTTCTGCTCCTGTCATGTAACATGCTTGCTCTTGCTTTGCCCTCTGCCATGAGAAAAGATCCCTGAGACCTTCCCAGAAGCAAAAGCTGCCATGCTTCCTTTACAGTCTGCAAAACCAACAGCCAATTAAATCTCTTTTCTTTATAAATTAACCAGTCTCAAGTATTCTTTGTAGTAATGTGAGAACAGACTAATAAAGTCCAGAATCAGTGACTGATACATGATTTTTCCAGAAGAAAATACCAAACCCCATAGAATTCATGGGCTATGTTTCCCAAATATAGGGTGCTGTTTCCATTAGGTTTAAGTGAATAGTGTCCCCTTGAGCACCAATAATGTGAGGAAAGTTAGTACACAAGAAAAGACAGAACAGGAGACAAGGAAGTTGATTGGGAAGAAAATGTTGGATTCTGGAAGAAATTAATGAGTTTGATATGCAGGTGGGACCACAACTATCTCTACATGTAAAAGCAAAGAATGTTTCATGAAATTACTCTCCTCTGTAATTACAATTGTTTATAAGATTGATAGGAATTATTAGAAAAAGTTTATGATTATTTCTCTATAGGAAACATAGGTTACCATTACTACTGTTATATATCTATTAAATGTTAACAATGATAAAGAAATACAAGGTGAACTGGGACCTCGAATCATGAATCTCTGCACACTTAGTTGAGCCAGGATCTCCTTATTTGACTAGGGTATTTTTCCATCAGTTGTTGCAAAAGAAAACTATGAGCCAGAATTCCAACTTACAAAAGAGTGCTTTGCTCTGGAAAAATTTGAGTATCTTGGAAATGAACAGCAGTCAGCTTATGTAAGAACAGAGAAAAGGGGAAGATATTTTGGGTTTGAAGTGGTAAACATATGTTTGATTCTCAATCAGTGGCATTCTACCAATATGAAATGGTTACATTGTTTACCTTTTCTTTGTATTATTTAAATATAAGAGTCATCTTCCAAAATGAATAGCAGTCAGCTTATGTAAGAGCAAAGAAAAAGGGAAGATATTTTGGGTTTGAAGTGGTAAACATATGTTTGAGTCTCAATCATTGGCTTTCTACCAATGTGAAATGGTTACATTATTTACCTTTTTCTTTGTATTATTTAAATATGAGAGTCATCTCCCCAAATCATTGTTACACACATTTAAAATAGTGTATGTTGCAGTGCCTTGAGCATTGTCATCCCACAATAAACACTACAAACAAAATATATCACACATTAAAACTATATACCAAGAAAATCTGAGTGATTGCCTCAGGAGGATCAGTGACTCCCCAGTGATTATAATCACAACCACAATAAACACAGTCAGCTCAGCCAGAAAGGGTATACTCTCATTTTGGAAATGGTACAGTATGACTGGGAGATTCCATGCCTGTCTCAACTACCTTCCTTCTTTATCGATTAAATGAACTTTTTGCAGCATACCTATGTTACTACGTTGATTTTGTGGAAATTCAACCTTGATAAATATCTTTGATTTGCAATGACTCTCTCAAGAACATAAATTACCTTAATCTGATGAAACTGACTGCTATCATGCACAAAACAATTCTTGAATATTTACAGATAAATTTAATGAATGTAAAAGATGGAATATCAGAAGAGAATATACTAATTCACTAAACTTTAAGAGGTACTTATCATTTATTTTAAGTGCCACTAATTGTTACAGTGATTATAGATTTAAGAATTTCTTTTAAGCCTTTGCTTATTCCCTGAAATATATTTCAGCCTGGGATCTCTGAAAAATGATTATAAGACATTGGCTTAAATGGAAGTCATTTACTTAGGAAATTATTTTAGGAAGCAGTAGTTGAGTAACAGAAGATATCAAACAAGAACAGATGGAGAATTAGTGTAAGAATCCTTTGTGGTGACTGCCAGCTGATCCAGGACCAGCACATCATTCTTTGAAACCTTCTTAGAAACCTACTCACCGCCATTCATTATTGGTTACGGTGCCACAGAGGTAGCTGTGAACTTCTAAATTGTGCATATTTTAATCTTGAATGAATTCTCCCAGACATCTCACTTCTCTGTCTCAAGGAAGCACACGAGGAGGAAGCAAGAGCTATGTGATCATGGGCCAAATGCGAAGAACTGTTGGCTTGCTCTGAAGCTGGTTGAAGCTGCAAGACTAGCAGAAGCAGGTAGTGTGAATGAAAGTACTTGAAAGGGATTACAAGAGCTGTCCAATGCAATTAATTAGATTTTCATGGTAATCCTACTTAAGGCAGGATTACCAAATCAAGGATATTAGCCATATTACATTATTTATGCTAGTTAAGAAAAACTATTTGTCAATTAATGTTAAAACTTGTTCTATTATTGGATTTATATAGAAAATTATCTAAATGTCCATTTTTATTCTTTTGGAAGTATTTTAATTCTTCATATTTTTCCTCCCATGGGGCAATTTTTAGCATCTCTTATCATTCACTTTCCATCATAGCTTTCTAGTTGAAATTCTATAAATGTTCTATTTGGGGTACTGCACATTCATTTGAACACTTTTAACTACAATGAGACAGCTCCCTTTGTAACTCTGTCCTAGATTTGACTTAGAATCTAATTCAATATTCTAATTAAAATTAAATGTTTCAGTTTTGCTTAATATACCACACAGGGGTTGCCAAGGAAATGTCTACCCTAGTAGCCAATTTATAGCTTGCATCTGAGCATTTTTCAGTCTCACCAGCAGTGCAAGTTTATAGTGAGTGATCTTTCATCCTGAAAAATGAATCCAGCTGTGTTGCCACTAAGAATTGGTGGTGTGCAGTCTGTTAAATAGCATGCAATTCAACTAAATCCTGATTACAATGTGCAAAATAAAGAGATTACTATAACTATGTTAAGTGTGGCAAATTTACTGCATACATTTATTAGAAACACATTTTGTTCATTTTTAAAACAAAGTTTTCTCTATTGTGAGATTGTTTGTCAAGATCAAAAATTATTTAAAGAAAACCATAACAGGCCACTTTAGTAGAGATATCTCTCATCTTGAAAAATTAAGTAGGTTTTGGAGAAGCATAGCCTGTGACTATTGAGCTCATTTTAAAATTAAGTCAACATTTTAAAAATAGATGTATGACTTTGGATTAAAAAATAACATGTGATTGACACTACGTTTAGTTTAAATAAAATACATACATAGCTCTGTACAGTAGCATAGAATAAATGCTCTATTTTAGTTTTTCATATCCTGCATAAATTCTTGGATGCTGAGGTGCCTCCACTTCTAAAAATACCACTACCTAGTTCTAAGTAAGTTAGTGTTAATGTCTAATCATGTCTATGTTGAGAGTAAAATGTGTCATGTCAAAGTGCATGATGGATAGCAACTAATAGAAGCAGCTTGCTTCTCACACTCTATGCCAGCTGCACTTACATCTTATAATATCTATGCATTGTACAGAATTGAGTGCCATCAACAAAATGTTGGCAGCAGTATGAAAGTAGAAGAACTTGATTACTTGCTCATATAATATGCTTAGGTAATTTTTATGGGAATGAAATCTATACTGTTCGAGTCTAAAGAAATAAGTGAACTTTGCTATATGACATTTGATTAATTGAAACTCTACTAACAAAATCTCCATATCTGTATTACAAGTAGAATTACATTACCTAATATCTATAATGAAGTCCTGAGGTAATATGAAATAGAGAAATCTGAAATGTGAAATCTATCAGGGTTAAATTTTAAAATAAATTATCAAATATCAACTATGAATCAATTTAATTTACTCATATAAGTAATGCCCTACAAGGGCACTATTCTTTTAATTTTGTTAATTTAGAGTATAAATAGACTTGCCTAAATTTGTGTAGTGTCAGAGCAAGTTCTTGAAATCAAATCCTCTTGGTTTCATACACATCCTATTATAAAAATAACTCTGGGAAAATTATAATAGTAAACTAATTTCTTGGACATAGAATAAACTGGTTTAAGAAATTGCGAAGGAGTATAAGAAAATGGGAGTATAATACAATAGGAGTAAATATCTTGGACAGAGAAGAGATGCTAAGATGCTAAGCAAAGGCAAAGACAAAATGAGAATAAAAGTATGAGAAATGCTTTCTGCTGTATATAGCAGTCCGTTTTATTCAAGAAAGATATGTTTCAAGACCCTTAATGAATGCTTGAAACTGCAGCTAGTGCCAAACACGATATATATATATATATATATATATATATATATATATATATATATATTCTATATATATTTTTAAAATTTAGGCACAG